>SDVV010005786.1:0-18933 GCA_016164225.1 Gammarus roeselii | reverse complement strand
AGTTTCCCCCATTGTGTCCTAGTTTCCCCCATTGTGTCCTAGTTTCCCCCATTGTGTCCTAGTTTCCCCCATTGTGTCCTAGTTTCCCCCATTGTGTCTTCGTTTTCCCAATTGTGTCTGCGTGTCTTCCCTTGTCTCTGCCTACTTCCCCTTGTGTCGGCCTGTTCCTCTTTGTGTCTGCGTTCACTCCCTCGTGCCTGCTTGTCCCCCCTTGCATCTGCGTGTCTCCTCTCGCATTTGCGTGTGTTTTTGGATGTCACGGCAATAAATTGCTTATCCTGTTTTTGTCCATGTCCTCGTGTTTCTTCACGTGACTGCGGTTCCTCATCTGTCTTCCTATCTCTACACATGTCTGCTTTCCTATTCACCTGCATCAAAACAGGCAGGCGCGCTTATCTGCATATGTCCACGTGTTTTCTCACAAATGCTGGTACCAATCTGATCGTTTTAATGTATTAATAGTTTTAGCAAGCCTCAGCGTTCGTTGAAGGCTATGCATGTCTCTAGACTTGCTTGCCCTCACTACCGCTGCCCCCCCCCTTTCAGTACGGGGCTGATGCATTCCTTGCCTGTTTGAGCATACATCGATTGACACGAGAAAAGGGAGTGACAGCGCCGCCTCCCCTGGCGGAGATAGGGGGCCTCACGTGAGTCCTGCCACGGTCTGCACAAAGGCAGAATACGCACTGCAAAGTGCTTGAAAGATGCTCGAGGCTGTCATCACTGGCATCACCTGAAGGTGCTTGAAGGATGCTCGAGGCTGCCATCTCTAGCATCACTTAAAGGTGCTTGAAGGATGCTCGAGGCTGCCATCTCTAGCATCACTTAAAGGTGCTTGAAGGATGCTCCAAGCTGCCATCTCTTGCATCACGCAAGGAATGCTCAAGGCTTTCATCTCTGGCATCACTTGAAGGTGCTTGAAGGATGCTCGAGGCTGCCATCTCTAGCATCACTTAAAGGTGCTTGAAGGATGCTCAAAGCTGCCATCTCTTGCATCACGCAAGGAATGCTCGAGGCTGTCAGCACTGACATCACTTAAAGGTGCTTGAAGGATGCTCAAAGCTGCCATCTCTTATATCACGCAAGGTATGCTCGAGGCTGTCATCACTGGCATCACTTAAAGGTGCTTGAAGGATGCTCAAGGCTACCATCTCTTGCATCACGCAAGGAATGCTCGAGGCTGTCATCACTGGCATCACTTGAAGGTGCTTGAAGGAAGCTCAAGGCTGTCACCAATGGCATCACTTGAAGGTGCTTGAAGGAAGCTCAAGGCTGTCACCAATGGCATCACTGGAAGGTGCTTGAAGGAAGCTCAAGGATGTCACCAATGGCATCACTTGAAGGTGCTTGAAGGAAGCTCAAGGCTGTCACCAATGGCATCACTTGAAGGTGCTTGAAAGAAGCTCAAGGATGTCACCAATGGCATCACTTGAAGGTGCTTGAAAGAAGCTCAAGGCTGTCACCAATGGCATCACTTGAAGGTGCTTGAAAGAAGCTCAAGGCTGTCACCAATGGCATCACTTGAAGGTGCTTGAAGGAAGCTCAAGGATGTCACCAATGGCATCACTTGAAGGTGCTTGAAAGAAGCTCAAGGATGTCACCAATGGCATCACTTGAAGGTGCTTGAAAGAAGCTCATGGCTGTCACCAATGGCAGCACTTGAAGGTGCTTGGAGGAAGCTCAAGGCTGTAACCAATGGCATCAATCGAAGGTGCTTGAAAGATGCTCTAGTCTGCCATCACTGGCATCATTTGAAGGTGTTTGAAGGATGCTTGAGGCTGCCATCATTAAAGACGCAAGGGTACATCTTCCGCGACTCTTTATTTACATATTTTTCGTCGATTCACGAGGTAATAGAAGATTGTTATCATTATTTGTCGCGGCCAATTGTCTCACGGATTGCTACTCGTGTTTTCGGTGAGGCCTACAGCGATTGAGTACACCATTCACAATGCGAGTGAGTGCAGTCAGGCAGGATGTACTAGTGCAGCCTGCCTTACACTGGCCCAGCAGCAGCCTGCCGCACACTTGTTCAGCAGCAGCCTGCCGCACACTCGCTCAGCAGCAGCCTGCCGCACACTCGCTCAGCAGCAGCCTGATTGCTCAGCAGCAGCCTGCCGCACACTCGCTCAGCAGCAGCCTGCCGCACACTCGCTCAGCAGCAGCCTGCCGCACACTCGCCCAGCAGCAGCCTGCCGCACACTCGTTCAGCAGCAGCCTGCCGCACACTCGTTCAGCAGCAGCCTGCCGCACACTCGCTCAGCAGCAGCCTGCCGCACACTTGCTCAGCAGCAGCCTGCCGCACACTTGCTCAGCAGCAGCCTGCCGCGGATTCTGTTGGTGAGCGCAATGGCATAATCTGCGATTCTCGTGCTACACACGCTGCGTGGCCTGCTCGTCGCACATACTCGTGCTTCACACACGCAGCGTAGGCTGCTCGTAGCACACACTCGTGCTTAACACACGCGACGTGGGCTGCTCGTCGCACTCACTTGTGCTTCACACATGCAACGTGGACTGCTCATCGCACACACTTGTGCTTCACACACGGCATGGCCTGCTCGTCGCACACACTCGTGCTTCACACACGCGACGTGGGCTGCTCGTCGCACACACTCGTGCTTCACACACGCGGCGTGGCCTGCTCCTCGCACACACTCGTGCTTCACACACGCGACGTGGGCTGTTCATCGCACACACTCGTGCTTCACACACGCGGCGTGGGCTGCTCGTCGCACACATTCGTGCTTCACACACACGGATTGGGCTGACGTTGCACAAACTCGTGCTTCAAACACGCGGCGTGGACTGCTCATCGTACACACACGTCACCCAAATTTTAAAAAAAGGGGACAAAAAGTGTCCCGGAAATTACCGCCCAATTAGTCTCACCTCAGTCATTGGCAAATTGATGGAAAGTTTGATCACGATTAAAATAACAGAAGTCCTAGAATAGAATCAGTTTAAAGGTAACTCTCAGTAAGGCTTCAGACACAATCGTTCATGTCCTACTAACCTGCTGCTTTTTTTTTCAAGAATATGATTGAATTTCACGACGCGAAATTTCCGATTGACATCATTTACCTTGACTTTCAAAAGGCTTGCGACAAAGTTCCTCACAAACGCTTGGTTAGTAAATTGCACAGCATCGGTATTCGAGGTGAACTCAATAACTGGATAAAATGCTGGCTCACGGACAGACGGCAGCGAGCCTTACTTGATGGAGTTTCCTTCAATCGGAATAAAGTTACAGGCGGCGTGCCACAGAGATCTGTGTTAAGTCCAGTTCTCTTCATAATATTCATAAATGATCTCGAAAGCAACGTACTCTCGAACATTAGTGAGTTTGCACACGATACCAAGCTAGGAGGAAAAGTACAAACCAAACTCGAGTGTGAGCAGACCCAATAAGACTTGAACAAAATTGTTGAATGGTCAGAAAAGTTTCAAATGGAATTCAATGTCAACAAGTGTAAAGTTATGCACATTGGTCACCATAACCCTAAACACGAATATTCAATGTCCGGAAAGAAACTGATACCTGCCACAGAAGAAAGAAATCTAGGTGTCATCATTAGTCACGATGCGAAAAGCAGCAAGCAATGTAACGATGCAGCCAAAAGAGGCAATAAAATGTTGGGCATGATATCCCGCACAATCTCGTACAAGAGCAGAAATAGTATGTGCATGTTATTCACTGCATTTGTTAGACCGCACCTTGAGTATTCCGTCCAATTTTTGTTCCCATACCTCAGAAAATACATTATTAAACTTGAGAAGGTCCAACGTAGAGCTACCAAACTAATCTCTTCGCTTCGCAATAAATCGTACAAAGAGAGACTGTGCGAACTCAACCTTTATTCGCTAGAGAAACGTAGAGTCAGAGGTGACATGATCGAAGTGGGAAGATTATGAAGGGTAGGTAAACGTCAGATGCGGCATGGGCTGCTCGTATATGTGCACATATCTTGGTTTAATGCGGCACCGGTGCTGCCCTTCTCCTACCTCCACTTCGACTGCCAGTGTTGCGTTTAAATATTAGGGACAATTTGCATTTCTCGACTGATGGACCTGCACGCTGCTGGGCCTGTTTGCTGCTGGGCCTGCATGCTGCTGGTCCTGCACGCTGCTGGTCCTGCACGCTGCTTTTCCTGCATGCTGCTGTTCCTGCACGCTGCTGTTCCTGCACGCTGCTGTTCCTGCACGCTGCTGTTCCTGCACGCTGCTGTTCCTGCACGCTGCTGGTCCTGCACGCTGCTGGTCCTGCACGCTGCTGGTCCTGCACGCTGCTGGTCCTGCACGCTGCTGGTCCTGCACGCTGCTGGTCCTGCACGCTGCTGGGCCTGCACGCTGCTGGTCCTGCAGTAATTTAGCAAACGTGCTGCCATATTATGGCCTCATTTGGAGCTAGTTTTAGAGCATCAGGTGTTGTCTTCTTAGCAACTTGTAGCTAGTATTCATACCACCAGGTATTGCTTTATACCAGCAGGTGTAGTCTAGTCATCCCAGCACCAGGTGTTGTTGCTTCACACCAACAGGTGTGGTGTCACTCATAGACGCCATGTTTTTACAACCCCAAGCACGAATACTCCGTGTTCAGGATTCTACTGATTCCCGTCACCGAAGAGGGTGATCTGTTTTCAAGTGTTTACAAACGTAGGAAGACAACAACAGGCCTATTGGCCCAAACTTGGTTGCCTTTGGATAGCGAGAGGATTAGTTCTGAAGTAGAACGTCTAAGAGAACTTCGTGTGCCATTTATGTTTTTTTATAACAACAGGAAAGGGAACGGTTTAGCTATTTATCGGCAATTTATGTAGAACTTATCGAGCCGCGACTTGAACGTTTCGATTGTATTGCTGTTTATGACCTCCGCTGGAAGTTTGTTCCAATCTTCGACGACTCTATAGGTGAAAAAATTGCGCGTGATATCGACTGAGGAACGTTTCCCAACTATTTTTTATCAATTTTTCCTAGTCACTCCGTTTGTATCTAGAGTGAAAAGGCTCGCTCGGTCGACGTTTTCCTTACCCTTCATAATCTTCCACACTTCTATCATGTCGCCTCTGACTCGACGTTTCTCACGCGAATAAAGATTGAGTTCACGAAGCCTGTCTTCGTACGATTTATTCCGCAGCGAGGAGATGAGTTTGGTAGCTCTGCGTTGAACCTTCTCAAGTTTAATAACTACTTTTCTAAGGAATGGAGACTAGAATTGAACGGCAGACTCGAGATGCGGTCTAACAAATGCATTGAATAACTTGATCATCCTGAGTTGGTTTTTGTATGAGATAGTGCGGGATATCATACTTAGCATTTTTGTTGCCTTTTTTGGCAGAATCGTACATTGCTTGCTGCTTTCTAAGTCGTAACTAATGACACCTAAATCTCTCTTTTCGGTGACGGAAATGAGTGTCGTTCCAGACATTAAATATTCGTGTTTGGGGTTATGAGGACCTATGTGCATAACTTTGCATTTGTCTACATTAAATTTCATTGGCCACTTTTCTGACCAATCAACAATTTTGTTCAAGTCTAATTGGATCTGCTGACACTCTAGTTCAGTTTGGACTTTTCCTCCGATCTTGGTATTGCCAACTCGCTGCCGTCTGTCCGTAAGCCAGCATTTTATCCAGTTGTTGAGCTCGCCTCGAATACCGATGCTGTTCAATTTACTAATTAGGCGCTTGTGGGGGACTTTATCCAAAGCCTCTGAAAGTCAAGGTGAATGATATCAATTGGAGATTTTGTGTCATGGATTTCGATTATATTTATGAAAAAGAGTAGCAGATTCGTAGGACAGGAACGGTTGTGTCTAAAGCCATGCTGGGAGTCGCCAATCAATTTGTTTGATTCCAAGAATTCTCTAGTTTTATCCGTTATCAAACTTTCCATCAACTTGCCAATGACTGAGGTTAGACTAATTGGACGTTAGTTGCAGGGACACTTCTTGTCCCCTTATTTAAAAATTTGGGTAACATTGGCCTCTTTCCATTTAAAGGGGCAGGTACCATTTGTGAGAGATTGGGTGAAAATGTTTGATAAATGTTCGGCGATTTCGTTTCTAGTCTGTTTTAGAATTCTGGGATGAATTTGGTCTGGACCTAGAGATTTGGTGAATTTCAATTTATCTATATATTTAATAACTTTGACGAGGGAAAAGTTCACTGTGGTGAGGGCTTCAATTTGTTTTGCCGTTATGATATCCACAGGATAAGGAATATCCTAATTCTCTAACGTAAATGCAGAACCAAAGTATTCATTAAGTAGAACACTCATTTTGCTGTCACCCGTATCTAGCTCACCATCATCGTTCTCGAGAGGACCTATTACAGATTTTGATTTTTTTATTTGTTATCGAAAGATAACTAAAAAATTGATTTGGATTAGTTTTGGCATTGACAGCAATTTCATTTTCATAATCTTTCTTCTTACGTTTCAGAACCCTCTTTAGATCTCGCCTGATAATTTTCTATTCATTTTAGTTACGTCGTAATGTGGATGTCTCTGCTTTATTGAATGCTTTGCTTTCTTTCGTGAATGAAGGCGCTGCAATTCTCCTTTCCAGTACTTGGGCTGATAGACTGCTGTTCGCCTAATTTTGCGCGGGATATGATCATGTTCGATACGTTTTAATGCAGTCAAGAATTAGTCAAGCGATTGATTGACATCTTCGGACGAGAATTATATTTGCTGACGCAATTGACTCTCTTAAACCCTCAAAATTCGCTAATCTGAAGTCAGGGATTTTTTCGTGACATGAGTCGCTTGCACTAATTAGGAGATCAAGAATGTTGCTATCTCTTGTAGGCGTCTTCACCATTTGGGTAATGAACTTATCGTCTGCAAAATCAACCAGACGTTGGCCGGTAGCAGTGCATTCGTCTGATTCCCAATCAGTGTCGCTGATATTGAAGTCGCCAGCACAATACTGTGTTGTGTTGTGACAACATCAACGAGGGTGTTGTTAAGATCGATATCATCTGCAACCTTGCTTTTAGGAGGGCAATAGACGAGAGTGAGTTGACATTTAAATGTTTACAGACTATTTTGATTGATACTATGTCGTGCCTGTTGTTTGAAATGGTGACTTCTAATATTTGCAGAGTGTTTTTCACAAGAAGTAGCCCTCCTCCGCCTTCTCGGCCTTGTTTATCTTTGTGAAATAGTGAGTAGCCGGGAAGAGAAAATTCGCCTAAATAATGCCAGGTGCTCAATTTCATCCACGATTCCATGATTGCTATTATGTCGATACTTCCATTCATTGCAGGGATACCTAATTCTTCGATTTCGTCTCTGAGACTTCTAGCGTTCACGTAGTAACATTTGAGAGTACCGTTAGTCACATTGGTTTGATTTGTTTGACTTATTTTGCTTCTACTCTGAGGTCTTGTATCGGAGTCAAGACTTTCGCTTTCGTTTACACGGGTTGTTCTAGCGGTGCTGCGACTACTGCCTCTAACTCGGACTGGATTGATGACAGGAACTTTTTTCTAGGACCTGTGGTGGTGTTGTGATGGGCACTTGTATTTGTTGTGTATCTAGTGTTGAAACAGGCGGAGGATGCTGTGTCGTTTCGTCGGGCACTGCTGGTGGAGTTGTTGATATATCATTTACGTTTTTTTACTTATTTGCGTTGACAAGTCCAGCGCCGATGTTTCTATGGATGTTTTCGATGGTATCAAGTCCATACGTGTTCATGCGAGCCTTGTTGGTGATTCTATTAAAGTGTGTCATCGGATCCCAATGATCCGAGAAAGAGATTTTCTGGGCTTTGCAGATAATTGCTAGGCTATTGTTCAGTAAAATTATCTTGCTCAACTTGTATTCACTTTGGTTCGGATAGGGCAGGATGTCAGTGACATGGAGGTTCGCGTGTGAAGGTTTGATGCTGTTTAGCATGGGTTCATACCCTTTCCATGTCGATTCCGTCTGCGACACGACTTTAGCTCCAACTTGTATTATAAATCGCTGAGATGAATGTATCATTTCCTTTGCGATTATGCCTTCGACCTCGTCAATTTTTAAATCAGTTTTGCGGAGTATTTTCAGTTAAATTCTCCCTTTTCGCTGATTTGATTTGAAGGAGGTGACATTGTAATCATCAATGACAATAATTTCCTCTGTATTCTGAGAGTCCATTTCATCGGGCAATACATCGAATCTGTTACGTGTATTGGTGCAAAAGTGATGGGATTGTGGTCCAACGTGTGTTGCATTGTCAGAGCGTTGCTGCCTCTTACTAGCTACAGTTGGGTACAGTGCCTCGCTATCTTTGACCGAGTTTACTATCGGTTTAATACGATCGTTTGTCTCGGCGTCTAAGACAAAGCTTCTTGGCAAATTTGGAGTCACTTGATTTTGGATGGCCTCGACAGTTTCTTCGACTGCTGCTAATTCGCAGCTTATCAGATCTTTGAATTCGTGATTTTTTTCCGCACGTTTCCCAATTTTAATTCAACAGCTAGCAATCGGGTATCCGTGTTGACTGTCTCTGTTATGGATGAGCCATTGGGTGAGACTGTCTCTGTTTTGGGTAAGCCATCGGAGGCGTGACTGATTTGTGCTTTCAGTTGTTTGTTTTCCTCTGCCGCTTGATAAAATTTACCGCGCAATGTCTTGTATTCCCCATTTGAGGAACTGCTACGCAAAGTCCTGGCAGAGTAAGAAGAACTTTGGCGATCCATTAGTTCGGGGCGTACGAGGTTTGGCAGATGCCACACCTCTAGTTATATTTTCTGTGATTTCCTGTAGACGGCAGATATGAATGCAGTACTATAATTAGATGCGGGATGTGACGATTATGTCGACTATTTGAAAACTGAATTAATACAGGAATAATACAAATGAGAGTCGGATGCGCGTATTGTCGGATGCGCGTTAGCGCATGGCTTCTTCCTATTTCGGGATTTGGCTTAAATGCAAAGCTAAACTAACTCGTAGCTGCTCCCATCTGCTTCTCAATAAAGGAATGATAGCATGATTCTGGGCACCAACCTTGTACCAGGCATGGCCGCCGGAGTATCATTTGAAGATTTAAAGGATATATTTAAATAATTTTCAAAGGATTTAAAATTTATTTGGGTATGATGATATGTTGATAAAATTATGGAGATATCAGAACACACAGATGGTACGTACCAAGACTTCGTCAGCGTGAGCTGTGCTGAAGACAACATTTGCAACTTAGATGAATTAGGTATTAACTTATACTCAAGGTTGAGGAGTAAGGGCCAGCCGATAGACATTGTTGAAAGACATCCTCTACTCTCCACTTTTCCATATGTCGAGGCAGATGAAAGCGTTACATAGCACAATTGGTTTCAAGAAAAAATAAGCAAAGTAAGTCTATACACCGACATTTACTTTATCATGATTAGTCACTGTTTCAATTGACATTTTCTAAAAAACTTGTGAGTATAAAATGTCCGCCATAAGTGTGTCTTTTACACTTTTCACACACTGATTGGCGTACGATTACATCAATTTGGAACTAACTACATAGTTAGCATGACATATTAATATTTGCACACGGAAAAACAATATCTCAATGAGTCATAATCGATGGGTACAATAAATAAACGGATTTCTACATAAACAATATAATTATAAATATGATTATATGAAGATTAAAAAAAATGAAGTGATAGTATCTGTAGAATGAAACTGATGAACCATAAATAGTTGACACGGTAAATTCCATAGCGGAAGTGGCAGGAAATTTGCAAATCCGCATTGTTACGAAGATTATACATAGGATTATTTCGAATGAGAAAATCGTTATCAATGTAAGTTGAATGATTCAAAGCTTTGTAGACAATCACCGCAGCCGAGAAGTTATTGATGTGACACAGTGGGAGAATGTTCCAATGAGAAAGAGAGGCAACGTGTGGTCACGTCTGCTAGCATGTGATAGGGTTCTGATGACACGTTTTTGAATAAGAACTATGGGTCTTAAGTTTATTTTGTAGGTAGAAGCATACATGTTTACACAATACGTCAGAAAGGTATGAATAAGGCTATAGTACATACGAGTTTTTCCAGGAGTCGTGCGGCAATTTCTAATTTTGTAAAGTTTGCCACACGATTGGGATAATTTCCTGGCAACGAATGAGACGCGATCTTTCCAGTCAAGTCTCTGATCTACTATTATAACGAGAAACTTGTTTTTGCTACACATGCCCGCCGGTTGACCGTTCAATTCGACTTGCGTGTTGGGAAGGGGTATTATCCTTCTGGAAAATATCATGACTTGCGTCATGTCGACATTTAGCCGTCAGCTTGTTGGATGTGCACTAGTTGATTATTCACATTAGTAATAGTATCATTGAGGTTTTTGCTTCCCCCCCGGTCAAATAAACTGTAGTATCATCTGCAAAAAGTACGAAGGATAACCTGCCGCTAGCGTTTACAATGTCATTGAAATAGATGATGAGGAGCAAAGGCCCAAGCATAGACCCTTGCGGTACTCCTTTATTTAACGAACAGAAAGATGGCTATTGTTTGTTCCAACTCGCTAGATGTTTTCTATCAAGAAGATAACTTTTTATCCAGCTCGTATCAATGGAACTAACTCCATAATGCTTTAATTTTGCCACCAAAATCTCGTGATTAACGCAATCAAAAGCTTTGCTACGATTCATAAAAGTTGCTACGGTGACTTACCCACTATCAAACCCATCAACAACATCTCCAGCAAATTTTAATGTGTTTAACGTATTCCTGAAAGCCTGAATGCAAAATTGATTTTGGCTAAATAGGGTATTTGAGACCAAATGAGTATATAGTCTAGCATGTAATACTTCTTCATAAACTTGGCTTAGGACGGGCAGGACTGATATTGGGCGATATTTTTTTTTATGTCTGCTTCGCTTCTATTTGTATACTATATTGGACTAATTTTAGCGATTTTGAGTGCATCAAGAAAAATTCCTTGCATGATTGACTTATTGATAAGTTGGGTCAAGGGAGCTACAATAGTCCCAGATATAGCTTTAATTACATTGGTTGGGATCCCAGTCGGTGCTGCAACTATTTTTTTAATCAACGATTGCTTTAACTTCGTTTGGGTCGTTGGGATTAAATATTGACTGTTCTGGAATTGCATTCTCTAAATAATGTTCATAAGGGATGTGGCTGCTAATAATTTACTCACTTTGAGTATCAGGAATACTATTGAAGTATTTATTGAAAGCATTTGAAATCGTCCATGGATCATTGACGACTTCATCATTAATAACAATTGAATCCGAATTACTCTGCTTATTTTTTCCTTAGAATGTTAATTAAGATTTTCCAAACTTTTCTATTTTTCCTTGAGAGACTTCGATCAAATTTCGGATATAGTTTTCAGTTGCAATATTTGTCAGTTTAGTGAACGCTTGTTTGTATTATTTCAATTAATCTCTTCGAGTGTTGAGGTTCCGTATGTATCTAGGGTGTACAGTCTGTCCTTCTCTTTTTGTGAGACAAGTAAGCCAGGTTTCATTCACGAATTCTTAGTTTGTTTGTAGCTGAGCTTTTTTGTTATAAGCGAAAATGTACCTCGAACAGTTCAATTAATATGCTATGGAACTGCGTGAAAGCATCATTTGAGTTCACTGTGGATAGTGTCTCATGAAAGTCGTAACATCCAAGCGCCTCTTCAAAGCTTTGAATGTTACGGTCGTTATATTTACGATAGGTAACAAAAGTCAGATTAGGGGCTCGTGAGAATTCAGTTTTTGAATGAAAATAGGGTAATGGTCGGAGACATCGGAAATGATCACAGCTGCACGAGTTACACTATTAATATCGTTGGTGAAAATGTTATCAACTAGAGTTGCGTATTCAGCAGCTGTACACGTTGGTATATTAATTAATTGGTAGAAACCATGAGAAAGGAAATTATTACAATAGTCAGCAACTGAATTCGATTTATGATACTGAAACAGATTTACGTTGAAATCACCCATAATTTACAGTTTATTATAGGCTGCGTCGATGCCACTTGAAATTTCGTTCATCTCCAGTGAGAAACTTTCTACCGATTGTTCAGAGGCTCTACGGTAAACCATACATATTGTTTCAACTACGTTATCACAATAAATGTCGACAGAAAAAGCCTCAATTCCTGGTCCGACGGAAGAGAGTGTTCAGTTCTCGGTTGTCAAGTCCCCATACTTGGGCAATGTCAATGCGTAACGAAGGACAATTCCTGCAAGTAGACGCTCATCAGTAGCATCCCTATTACATTGTACATGTGCTGGCCGGAAGGTCTGGTAGTATAGTCTGACAAGTTAATTTATAATACGAGAACCTATGACCAGCAAACAAGCTGATCTGAAGCGAAAGGAAATAATTTGGGTGCATACAGCAATTAGGATGACGACCGGTACGGGGAAAATAACGTCATGGGCCACGCTTGTGACGGAAGTGAAATGGATGGAGAAGCAAGAGATAGTGTGAGGGAGTCGGTGTTGACTCGACTACGATACTGACTGGCTACTTGCCTGTGCTCGCTCCTCTTACCCCAAACTTAAATTTCATTTTCCCGACTTGTATAAATTGTATAGTTGCGTTAAATCAGATATATAATTTCACCCCTGCTTATCCAGAAGTTCTCAGCTTTCAATATCTTAAGATATAACAACAGTTAGCCTGTCATCTATAAATAAACAAACCCCTCCCTTATTACTCATACTATTGTTTGTACACAAATTGTAGTTCATTTGTATTTTTTTTTCACTGAGTCTTAGCATAGTGGGTGCTAAATGATCTGTTATATTGATTTGAAGATAAGAAAGTTCTCTTTCAAACTTGCAACATTCAATGCCATGCAAGTAAAATTATTTCTTAACGAATTTGAATGACGAGGGAGCCATCACCAGAAATTATTTGACACTTCGGAATATTCATTCTCATTCGCAAATCATTATCGATTTTGTGGAGAACATTGTTGAAATGATTTCTAATTTTGTACATAACACGATCAAATAAATCAAACTTGTTTCCTTATTGCTCCATTTCGTGTTTTGAGCTGTTAATAGAGAAGTTCAGGGGTTGTTAGTTTATTTACAAATATGTTTTATTTAATTTTTGTGACAATCGTATTCTGACACGAGAAAAATACAATGTTGTAGAACACGCACCAATTTACAACATTTGATGACATATAAGGAAGAATGTCGGCAGAGAGAGTTGTTGACGATTTTTTTAATTCATATTCAAGAACAGTAAAGGTGCATGAAACGCAATGCTCGAGTTGGATTGGACAGTTAGCCTGTTTTTTTATAAATAAACAAACGCCTCCCTTATTACTCCTATTATTGTTTGTATACAAATTGTAACCTGATAAATTATATAAGTCCTGTAATTCATTTGTCAATTTGGTTTCACAGAGCCCTAGCACAGTAGGTGCAAAATGGTCTGTTATATTGATTTGAAGGCTAAGAAAGTTCTCTTTCTAACTTGCAACATTTAATGCCAAGCAGGGGAAGTTATTTCTTAATGAAGTTGTATGGCGAGGGAGCTCATCCCCAGGAATTATTTGACACTCCGGAATATTCATTCTCATTTGTAAATCTGGATCGATTTCGTAGAGAACATTGTTGAAATTATTTTCAATTTCATGCATAGCACGATCAAATAAAATCAATATTGTTTACTTGTTCCTCCATTTAGAGTTTTGAGCAGTTAATAGAAAATTTCGGGAGGCAATTTCTGAACAGCCAATTTTCAACCCCACCGACCCAAACGATGTATAAGCAATCATTACTGGGATAAAAAAAGTTACATCACTGACTGTGATAACATCCCAGGTATTGTAATGAAGCTATGCCTGGGACTATTGTAGATCCCTTGACCCAATTGATCAATTAGTCTCTCATGCAAGGAATTTTTCCTGATTCACTCAGAATCGATCAAATTTGTCCAATATCAATCCTGCCCGTCGTAAGCAAAGCTAATGAAAAAGTATTTTATGTTAAAATATTTACTCAATTTATCACAAATAACCTACTGAGCCAAATTCAATTTGGCTACAGGAATTTTGTTGGAGACGTTGTTGATGGGTTTGATAGTGGAAGAGTCACTGTTGCAATGCTTATGGATCTTAACAATGCCTTCGATTGCGTGAGTAACGAAATTTTGTTCGCAAAATTACAGCATTATGGAGTTAGTTCCATTGATAAGAGCTGGAAAAAAAGTTATCCTAACGATAAAAAACACTTAATGAGTTGGAATAGAAAACAATCATCTGTCAGTTCACTAAATATAGGAGTACCGCAAAGGTCGATCCTTGGGCCTTAGCTCTTCCTTACCTGTATTGACAATGTAAGCACTAGCGACAAGGTGTTCTCTGTTCATTTTGCAGATGATACTACAATTTATTCGATCGAAAAAAAGGTCACAACGAAACCGTTGTTAATATGAATAATCAATTGGCTCACATTTCATACTGGTTCACATCAAACAAGCTGACGCCAAATGTCGATAACACGCAGGTCATGATATTTTCGAGGCGGATAATACCCAATCCTAACGCATAAATTTAATTGAACGGTCAACCGGTTCCATGAGTAGCATTGGGGTGGATGGATGATTATTCATTTTATAGATCATCAACACTTTTATTTCAGTATTTTAGTATTTCTTCTTGCTTGGGCTCTATTATTTTCTCTGCCCTTTTTTCATGGTGATAAATTTTTAATTTGTTATTATTATTATTATATGTATCGAGGTTGGTTGAGACAAGGTGACCCAGGGAGGGGAGGTTTTTGTGGGACCCGCGTGACTCGGGGACCCGGGGTTTCGGGAACCCGGGGGACTTGGGAGACCAGGTGGATTTGGGGGGGTCCACTTGGACCTTTCTGGGGCCCCTTGGGACACCATTGAGACCCTTTAGGACCCTTTTGAGAAACTGTGGGACCCTTTGGAAGCCCCTCTGAATCCTGGAACCTCTGCTTCCCCCTCCCAGCGTTGCAAAAACCATACACGGAAAAATGTTTGTGAGATGCATGAGTAGAACAATTAACAATCACAGTCCGCGGATTGCTGGCGCAGAGGGCGAGGGTCGCGTCGAGGCTGGTCGAGGTGCGTCGAGATCAGTCGAAACATGTTGAGGCGAGTCGAGTTGGTCGCGACGAGCCGAAACTGGCCGAAATGATTCGAGACAAACCGAGATGAGCTGAAGCAAGGGGTCTCGGCGGACTCGAGGAGCTCGGGAAGACCCGGGGGACATGGGTCACCCTCCGGGATTCATCGGGCTCTTTTGCGACCCAAAGGACCAATGTCTCCCCCGCCCTATCCCCTTAAACAATCAGTGCGGAATCAACAATCTGAGCATTTTTCTGCCCGTGATGAACCTGCTCTTACTTTTTTTTTCACGATCCACAATATTAAAACGCTGGAGTATTTATGCGGGAGTTCGTGTTGGTGATTTTGTGAATGGGTATTTTTTCTTCAGTCTGTGCTCGCTCGCGCTTGCACGGACCCTATGCAGTTTCTGGGGTTGACCTGGACTGCGTAGCTATAAAACCTTGTGACGCGTTGCGGTTGGAGTCTATCTAATCCGTGAAACCGTGGACCTTGTACCAATTCTTGGAGTTCTGAGTGGTTGGAGGCGGGGATTCATTTCGTTTCATCTGAGTCTTTATCTTACCTAAATGGATAAATTGTATTTATACAACTAAACCACCTAGCTGTAGATATTGTGTTGCGTTGCTGTCGGAGCTGAGTTTGCCCGTGTAGCCACTGACCTTGTACTAATCTTGACGATGCTACCTGTACGCACTAGGGTGCGTACGTGTTACTCTTAAAGTTCTAGAGGATTAGAAGCGGAAGTCCGTTTCGAGTAAGCGTTTTTTCTTTAGCGCACCAGCTTGCAGCTGACATTGCTTAAATTTTCACTTTCCTGCTAACGGTAAAAGCGTTGTCTTGTTTTTTCCTCGCACACCTAGGCTTGCGAGCCTACTGGAATCAATGATCATCGAGCCCTACGGGGGAGCCTATTATGACTCACGTGTAGGCTCTGGTGGAAGTGAGGATTAAATCAAATCAAATCCATATGTAGCACAAACAAAGCTTCTCGGTGTAATAGTAGATCAGAGGCTTAACTGGAAAGATCACGTCTCATTTATTGCCGGGAAATTATCCAAATCGTGTGGCATCATTTACAATATTAGAATTGTCGGAAGCGACTCCTGCTAAAACGCTTCTGTACTATAGCCTTATTCGTCACATTCTGACGTATCGTGTAGACGTGAATGCTTCTACCTATAAAACCAACCTAAGACCTATCATTCTCAGTCCAAAGCGTGTCATCGGAACAATATCACATGCTATCAGACGTGACCACACGTTGCCTCTCTTTTGTCAACAGAATGTTCTTCCACTGTGTCACATCATTAGTTTTTCCTCTGCAAAGTTTGTCTACAAAGCTTTGAATCGTTCAACTTACATTGATGACGACTTTTTCATCCGAAATAATTTCATATGTATTATATCCGTAACAACGGGAATTTGCAAATTTCCCGTTACTCGTCTACACAGTTCCAACTATTTTTAATATGCAGAGCTGCTGAAACTTGGAATTAGAATGCCATAAATATAATGACGGGTAAAAATATAGGTACCTTCAAACGCAAACTAAAATAATACCGGTTATAACTTGTGCGTGTAGAAATTCTTGAATTGTAATTTACTTCCGCTGTGCAATTCACCGCGTCAACTATTTGTGGTCCATCAGTTTCATTTTGTAGATACATTCTTTCTATTTTGTTTGCGTTTCATATGTATGCTCAAATTTCCTATCATCTTGTTAACATGTCGAGTTAACTATACAGTTAGTTTTAGAATTGGTGTCATCGTGTGCCAAACAATGTGTTAAGAATGTAAAAGACAACCTCAAGACGGACATTTTCTTCGCAATTTTTTTCGTAAATTTCAGTCGGAATAGAAACTAGTCATAATAAATTAGATCGCAGTGACCATACTTACTATGTTTATTTTTCTTGAAATCAAAGCTCCTTTGTAACGCTCGTTTCTGTCTCGTCATATTGAAAAGTAGAGAATAGAGGATGTCCTTCAACAATGTTCATCGTTTGGTAGGATGTAGTGGTTAACTTATTCCTCAACCATAGTTATAAGTTGATATTAAATTCATCTAATTATCAAAGATTGGTTTCAGAACAGCTCATGCTGACGAAGACTTGGTACGTATCATTTGTGTGTTGTGATATTTCTGTAATTTTGTCAACATGACATAAGCTATACTTGAATAAACATCAAATCTTTAAATCCTATCTCGAGTTCTCAGCCCAATTCTGGAACGTTTTTCCTAGAAAAGACGTTATTAAATTCGAGAAGGCTTACGTAGAGCCCTCATACTTATCCACTCAAGCACAGAGACAGACCAGTTAGCGAACTCAACCTTTATTCGCTTGAGAGGCGTCGAGTTCGTGGTGACATGATCGAAGTGTGGGAGACTATGAAGGGCAATCGTACACGAACAGAATAGCGAACTCAAACTTTATTCGCTAGAGAGGCGTCGAGTTCGTGGTGACATGATCGGAGTGTGGGAGACTATGAAGGGTAATCGTACACGAACAGAATAGCGAACTCAACCTTTATTCGCTGGAGAGGCGTCGAGTTCGTGGTGACATGATCGAAGTGTGGGTACAGAGACAGACCAGTTAGCGAACTCAACCTTTATTCGCTAGAGAGGCGTCGAGTTCGTGGTGACATGATCGAAGTGTGGGAGACTATGAAGGGCAATCGTACACGAACAGAATAGCGAACTCAAACTTTATTCGCTAGAGAGGCGTCGAGTTCGTGGTGACATGATCGGAGTGTGGGAGACTATGAAGGGTAATCGTACACGAACAGAATAGCGAACTCAACCTTTATTCGCTAGAGAGGCGTCAAGTTTGTGGGGACATGATCGAAGTGTGGGAGACTGTGAAAGGCAATCGTAACGTCGACCGAACGAGCCTTTTAATCTAAGTTCAAGCAGAGTGACCAAGAGTAATGGTTTCACACTCTGGCATAACGCGCAACTTCTCTACGTATAGGCTGCCGAAGAATGAAAAAAAAACACCCAAGAGCAGTTGTAAACAGGAACACAATCGAGACATTTCAGTCGCAGCTCGAAAAATGTAACCAGAATTGCCACTAATCAACGTCCGACTGCAGCCCGGCTCCAGAAACAGGGCCCAGCTTTGGTACTCGCTGGTTGCCAAACGGTGTTCAGCATTGACACTGGCCTTCATTGGTTTATCAGGGAATGAAACAATCCCAAACAAACTTCACTTGTCTGTGCTTTATATTCCGGAGCAGAGTATCATCGTTGGATGCCAATTTCTACTACAACCTTTTGCTTTGTTGATGCTCTACTACAGATGACCACACCGATACATGATGCTCTCTTGGTCGCTCTACTTCTGAGCCGGTCTCTGAGCCGGTCTCGAACCATATTAGCTGTTGTTGACATTTCATTATTGTAAATACTTGTGAATATTTGTAAATACTGTACCATAACCAAGCAGTGAGCTACTCCAGCAGGCTCGAGCAGCGTGCCACTATAGCAGGGAGGCACTGCTAAGACGGGCCAGCAGGCTCGAGTAGCGTGCCACTATAGCAGGGTGGCATTGCTAAGCTGGGCCAGCAGGCTCGAGCAGCGTGCCATTATAGCAGGGATGCACTGCTAAGCTGAGCCAGTAGGCTCGAGCAGCGTGTCACTATAGCAGGGAGACACTGCTAAGCTGGGCCAGCAGGCTCGAGCAGCGTGCCACTATAGCAGGGAGGCACTGCTAAGCTGGGCCAGCAGGCTCGAGCAGCGTGCCATTATAGCAGGGATGCACTGCTAAGCTGAGCCAGCAGGCTCGAGCAGCGTGCCACTATAGCAGGGAGGCACTGCTAAGACGGGCCAGCAGGCTCGAGTAGCGTGCCACTATA
>SDVV010005785.1:0-18934 GCA_016164225.1 Gammarus roeselii | reverse complement strand
TATATATATGTGTTGTGAATGGTTGTGAATGGTGAAACATTGACCTACGACCAAACACCAAATATGTTGTGAAAGGTGAAACAGTGACCTACGACCAAACATCAAATATGTTGTGAATGATGAAACAGTGACCTACGACCAAACACCAAATATGTTGTGGATGGTGTAATATTGACCTACGACCAACATCAAATATGTTGTGAATGGTGAAACAGTGACCTACGACCAAACACCAAATATGTTGTGAATGGTGAAACAGTGACCTACGACCAAACACCAGATATGTTGTGAATTGTGAAACATTGACCTACGACCAAACATCAAATATGTTGTGAATGGTGAAACATTGACCTACGACCAAACACAAAATATGTTGTGAATGGTGAAACATTGACCTACGACCAAACACCAAATATGTTGTGAATGATGAAACAGTGACCTACGACCAAACACCAAATATGTTGTGAATGGTGAAACAGTGACCTACGACCAAACACCAAATATGTTGTGAATGGTGAAACATTGACCTACGACCAAACACCAAATATGTTGTGAATGGTGAAACAGTGACCTACGACCAAACACCAAATATGTTGTGAATGGTGAAACAGTGGCCTACGACCAAACACCAAATATGTTGTGAATGGTGAAACATTAACCTACGATTAATTTGGTGATAACCTACCACCATGTGTGACTTTTATTTATGTTCATCATGATCCGGGCACTGCACGACTCTTCTGCATGATCATGATTGACTTACATCGTGCTCCTTGGTCATGGATGTTCTAAATCACCCGGTCTGACTCTGATCGCAATGGTTAGGCCATCCAGTTCATAAATTCCATATATCATGTTGCGACTCACAGGTGTCTTTCATTGTCCTGCTTGGTCATGGCTGCCCATTATCTCCCAGCCACTCCATCCTTCCGAGTCACCAATTCTGGTCTCCCAGCTCAACTTTGTAGTCTCCAAATCCAATCGTCTGTTCAGGGCTAATTCTGGAGCTCGTATTGCAGAATCAGCTCCGCGCAGTTCTTTGTTCCGTCCTCTCAGGTTTGGCCGTTGTTGTTCATATCCACCGATGGACTTCAAGCGGAAGAACAAACAATACCTTGACTCGAAAATAGAGTAGGATGATTTTCTCGCTTCTATGCAACTGTTGGACGCAGTTGCATTAGAATAATAATGAAGAACATGTCAGACTTGTTTTACGATCCCGCCCCCACACTATTTAATCATTTTTGTTAATTAGCTGATTGGTTTAAACATGCGTATACTGAGTAGGATTGATTTATAAACGGATTTTTTTTAGGCAAATGAGGCATACATTAGTCAATTTCTTGAAAGCATTATCCGGAATAGGGATAGCAGCAGTCATATTCATGAGTTATCATCTGCTCTAAAATCATTTTCGTTCAAAAACTTGATTCTGGATTCAGAAGCAGACTGAAGAAAATATAAATTTCAGAACCTGAAACGTTTCCCATTTGACCATTTTGGCGAGTTTAATTCATTTTCTGAACCTTTCCTATGAATCCTAAGCATTACCTACTCTTTGAATAATTAGGCAGCGGTTCACTGGCGCATCATTATCAATTGATTTATTTGTGCATTTTGTACTATGTTTCTTCTTGAACAGATTTCTATTCGTAGGTCAAGGCAAGAAGGAATTTATCTTTGAACTTAGGATTCGAACCTTTCTTCTCTTGTGCAGTATTGGTGTTTCCCTAGTGCAATATTTGTGTTTCCCCTGTGCAGTATTTGTGTTTCCCTTGTGCAGTATTTGTGTTTCCCTAGTGCAGTATTTGTGTTTCCCTTGTGCACTATTTGTGTTCCCCTTTTGCACTATTTGTGTTTCCCTTTTGTAGTATTTGTGTTTCCCTTGTGCAGAATTTGTGTTTCCCTTGCGCAGTATTTCTGTTTCCCTTGTGCACTATTTGTGTTTCCCTTTTGCAGTATTTGTGTTTCCCTTGTGCAGTATTTGTGTTTCCCTTGTGCAGTATTTGTGTTTCCCTTGTGCAGTATTTGTGTTTCCTTTGTGCAGTATTTGCATTTCCATGGTGCAATGCTTGGGATTTCCTCGTGCAGTGTTTGTGATTAATTCGTGCAATAACTGTGTTTCCCTTGTGCAGTATTTGTGTTTCCTTTGTGCAGTATTTGTTTCCCTTGAGAAGTATTTGTGTTTCCATTGTGCAGTATTTGTGTTTCCCTTGTGCCCTATTTGTTTTTCCCTTGTAAAGTATTTGAGTTTCCCTTGTAGAGTATTTGTGTTTCCCTTATGCAGTATTTGTGTTTCCCTTGTGCAGTATTTGTGTTTCCCTCGTGCAGCATTTGTGTTTCAATAGTGAAGTATTTGTGTTTCCCTTGAGCAGTATTTGTGTTTCCCTCGTGCTGTACTTTTGTTACTGAGAGGGTGTGACAGACAGATAGAGACACACTATTATTTATATAGCAGTCCATGCTTTGAATTCACTTTCCAATCGGCTGTTATTAATGTTCTACTCCATTCTTCTTCAGCCAGTGTTGGGTCATTGGCCTACACAAAACATTGATTTCAACAACTTTTCTTATCGAAGAAACCGACGCCGAAAAATAAAACCGAAGGAACGAACTTAATCAACCATCGGCTATAATAGACGGTTGATAATTTTCGTTCCTGATTAACGTGAAGCACAATGTCAACACAACCTGCCGGACGAATCAGAGTCGTAACCAGGTGAGAAGAGAGGGAAGGGTGGGGCGGAGTTCCAAGAATTTTTTTGCAACTAGACTATAGTGGAAAACATTATTATTTCAACTTCAAATTGACTGAAATATCTAATGCAGGATATCAATTGGTCAACCTAAAAATACATAAGATTCATACTGATTTCAGGAGACCCATCTCAAACAGCACCCAAAATGACAGGTTCAAACTGAAATCGCTGGTTGAAGTGCCCCGAACACTTTTTCTTTGGCTGTTATTGGTGTAAGGCTCTGATTGGCCCGTAATCTTGGCGGCTTTTTATTTGATGTGCAACGCAGAAGCGTAGTATTCGCCGCCCTAAAACTTGCGGTACAACTTCGGCTGAGCAGAGTCAGCTCAGCCTTAATGATAGAAGGCAGCGTTCACAGACTGGAGAAGGCTGAGTTTGCGGTACAACTTCGGCTGAGCAGAGTCAGCTCAGCCTTAATGATAGAAGGCAGCGTTCACAGACTGGAGAAGGCTGAGTTTTGATCGAAGTTACCCAGCCTCTGTGGGATGAATTCTTGTACTAATATTAGTTTCACGTTCTATGTGGGTTGCATCTAGTTACTTATTCTGTTTCAATTTAGTTGGAAATTTTTGTCACTGAGACTATATTTGCGCCGCAGATCTAGTGAGCGAGGTTGCCGTCTATTGCAGTTTGTGGGAAATGCATCTTATAACTATAACGTTTACTTTAAGTACTGCTTATGTTGTATGTATAGTCTTGATTTGTTACTAATAATATAGCGTGTTACTGCTATATATGTCACAATAAACTAAAATCTTCTGTTTACCCAGTCATTTTCACATTTACAGCTAGTCTTATTTTCCGAGCACACAATACGTATCCGATCTTTCGTGACTTCTAATCCCATCGTAAACGAAATGCGCATTTTTTTGGAAATGAAAAGGGTGCCCCACTCCCGGGGATCTGGCCTTGGTTCCTTTCATACAATGCTTGCTGCTCTCTCTAGTCCGAAGATGGGAGCATGACTCGACGTCTTTGGGTTAGCCAGTGCTCCTCATTCAATAAACCGACGCAAAATCAAAAGAGATGTAAAAGATTGTTAGCTCATAATAACTATAGTTAAGGAAGACGTCATTACATTGAAGGTGATTGTCACCTCGGAGTCTAGTAGTGTAGGTCGAAGAGCCTACAAAGAGGGATTTGCTGACATAAGCAAGGATGGGAATGTCATGACAGTAAACAATAAGGCACGAGGGAGGTGTTCCCTTCAATTCACCAATGAGATAGTGGACGTGACCAGGAAAGACGGCGCGGGTGGCGACATGAGAGTAATAATATAAGAAGACAGGGTTAGGGGCACTAAACGGTAGGGACACCAAACTGTTGATTATCAGAGATGCAGGGCTGGGTCACACAAAGTACAATTGGCAGAGGTTGGGTAATACAGATAAAAATTAGTGAAGAGGATAAGAGTGTGATCGTACAGGTAAACATGCGGATACACTGTTGATAATAAGCCACCGTTTCCGGGGTTGGGGACACGCGGGCATTTATGGGGATAATGAAAATGAATCATGAGCCCTGACTGCAAGGGAGTTGATATGGTTAATAATTGGCCAAGATGGAAGCGGTGGAGAAATGGTTAATAATTAACTAAAACTGCAGGTGTGAAGACTTACAGATTCGTTTAGCAAAGCAGGTAAGAGTTGGGCGAAAATAGTGACAGAAGATCTACTAGAGCTGCAACATAAGCAGTGCTTTGATTTTTCAAACATTTCTTGGCTTCCTCATAGGTAATTCGGAAGTGATTTGTTGCAGGGAAACTTTACGGGTCGTCAATACTGAGAGGAAACTGCCATCCAAATGAAATAGAAAAAAAATCCTAAAAGATTGGTGAACTTAAACGATAATGAGCGAAATAAAATGAACATTAGGGGAAAGCTAAGCTCTAAACATGACTTGCTGAGGATGAACACCAGTCATTTGGATGGATCTACTCGAGGAGTATACTCATTGGACCTACCAAATCAGGATACTCTGAACTAGGTAATGTACCCTTTGATCTCATCTGAAGTAGGTGTGAGTTTTTTTTTTGTTTAATAGTTTCTATTTTTATGGTTGGGATATTGTATTTGTTGTATAAGTGCTAATTATTAACTTTATTCGCCTTCGCTACCTTCTAGCCATTTGATTGGTGGTATGGCACTTCTGAGATCCGATGATATCTGGTATGACTGAATCTTGCTACTGGCGTTTGTGATTCAGTATTTGGCTAGGACATCTTAGTAGCGTTACGTCACACACATTTAGTCAGGGATTGTGGGTAGAGGTGGATTCGTGCAGATGTTTGGTCAAAATCAGAGACTCGGAAGCCTGCAATTTCACCCACACAGAAATTTTGCCGTGTATTTTGGTGCTCACAATTTTGAGGTTTGGTTAAGTTCTTTAGTGTACACCATGTTTCCTGTAAGTCGCGGGTTTCGTGGACGTTGTTGCAGTACCGTGTACTGATCTTTGCGAGTGCTATTTTCGCATCCCGTAGGTGGTGTGTTTCGAGCGCCGTTGTTTCAAGTTCCATCTGCACTTCCATCGGCGGAGTGTTGCGGGTGCCGGCGTTTCGGGTTCCGAAGGCGTGGTGCTGCGGGTGCCGGCGTTTCGGGTTCCGACAGCGTAGTGTTGCCGTCGTCGTACTTTCCGTTTCCGTCGGCAGAGTGTTGCGGGTGTCAGCCTTTCAATATCTGTCGGCGCAGTGTTCCTGGCGGCCTAGTTTCGGGTGACGCGATGCTCCTATTCATCAAGCGAAGCATAGCCTTGCATCAAACTCCTCATCAAGCGAGGCAGGAGTCTTAAGTGTTGGAGCTTTCACGCTTCTACGCATTGAGTGATGATGTTTGAGTGGTCGTGTTCTTAAGGATAAATCTAAGAGTTTCCAATTACTGAGTCGACGCATCCAAACTGAAGCCAAAAAAATATACAAGCAGGTATCTTCACTTCGCGAGGAAGGTGAGTTACCATTTTTTCATGACCTAAAGAGCTTTCAGAATGCCTTTGTATTTTTTTTAATGCCTAGGTTCTTTATTTAGAAAAACTAGGTACCATTCATTCTCTGGTTTTAGTCTTTAAGTTAACGTCATGAACGTTCTATGTAGTCATTTTGATCTAAACAATCAACTTTGGTGTACTCGGTACAAGTTGGATTTGATGTGTTCTATTCAGAGGAGAAAGGAGAACATTCTTTAGTGCTTCATCCGCTAAGAAGCCGCCATGACCAATAGTACTGATGCTCGTCATGAACTTTTTTTTTTGAGGCTACAAAGCTAGTCCTGAAAAGTCTTCCTCTTGCCCAGACTGTCGTTTTAGTAAGAACGTCGTAAACAAAACGGCCTATGTATTAACAAAAAAAAAGTAGGCAGTTGAATTCGTTTCCTGGAATACATTTTTTTGAGTTTCGGTTAGATAATTCCAGTACGTGAATTTCTTAGCTCGCCTAACCAGAACACTTTGATCTTCATATTGAATTTCTGATTGATGAAGGCTGCCGTGTTAGAACAGGAATTCGTATAACTATTTCATTTTTGCTTGTGTCCTGTGGACCATATCCTTGCTAATCCAATAATTTGAATTTACTTTTCTTTTTTCAGGTAGGACTTCGCATCTATGAGTACCCACCACTGGTAATTTGTTTACCAGGGAACCGGTCAACCACCGCCAATTATCCTCCCAGGATTGTCTCTGACTGACAGGCCTGGGAAGTTAGGCGCAAATCAAAATAAAAATCCGAGCGAGACTAGTGGCGAGTCTTTCCATGAATACTAGTTTGTTGCAAAGGTTGTATAGATATTAGTATTTATAGAGGTAAATTAACCCGTCATGTTGGGTGCAAGAGCTGGAGACTATTCGTTGACGTCGAAGTTCTCGCGCTAGTAAAAAAATACTTTTGATTTCCCTGGCAATGTTTTCCTAATTTCGTGTTCCCCAATATTGGGAATGTATTCAAGATTACATGCACTGGTAAGTCTGATTCAAATTTATATATTGTCATGACGCTTTAAAATTTAAACCATTATTCTGGAACTACTGCACCTTCGTGGTGATTGCCCCTGTAATCCAATTCGCTGATAACGTAACACTGCGAGACCTCCGCTTTGCTTTGAAGAATCAATTATGTCTTTGGGAATGATTGATTTTTCTACGGATATTTTTTTGGTGCGGGCCAAGAGTTTGAAGAATAATAGAGCCTTCTCAAGGAACAATGAATATTCATTATCGCAAGGAGGAGGTCTCCGCCCCACGGTTCAGGTCTGGTCAATGTTGTGTGCATTTGTCGAAAATTAGTCGTTATCTATGGAGACTTCACGAAATTAGAAACCCCATTCCAGACTTACTGGTGGCGTCGTCTAGCGTATAGTTTACAACAATGTTGGAAATGTACTCAAGAATATGATCCCTATTAAAAAGCAAGGACTAGGCTTTTAATCGTGTCTGCAATAGCTATGCCTAATTGTCCTATGCTTATGCGCGTCCGTTGGCAACGTAACGCCGCTGAACCCTGCTTTGTATTATGGATAGTTCGTTGTTTCGGGAAAGGTCTTCTTTTTCTATGGCTTTTTTTGTGGTGCGTGCCACACCTATAAAAAATCAAATCATTCCCGGAGCGATAAATAATTTGTGATCCATGGCGGAGGTTCTCGCCTCATGGTAAAGGTCTTGTCGATGTTGTGTGCAGTAGCCGAAGACTTCCGTTAATGTCTGGTCGCCCTTCATAGCAATAACCGATACTTTTGTTACTGGTCAGGTTTCCCCGTAAATGTCTTACACGTAGGGAATTTATTCTGGAGCATAATTTACTAGTTATTTGACATAAGTGTTTTATTGCCGTGACGCTTATATAAACATTAACCAATTTTCTTGACCTATTGTTCCTTCGTTAGCAACATAAAACCGCGGGAATTGCGTTTTGCACGATCAAATAACCTATATTTTTTATAAATCACTTATAGACTCGGGTCTTAAAGCAAATGACTTTTTTATAAACAACTAATATTCATCGAGGCAAGGCAGGAGTCCTAAAGGTTCATTTTAAATAGTACATTCAGATAAAGCGGATAGTTGGCATAGGGACTGGAACTCTTTCCAATAATGACTCGGATATTTGCAGTTTCTCCAATTTCCCCTGCATTGATTAGGTAGTAGAGTATAAGGCTCTCTCACTGTTGAGGCTAGACTCTCTAGTGTCTTTTTCTTTACTGCTAGCGAGCTAGAAGGTGGTATTACGTAGTAGAGGATAAGGTTCCTCTCACTGTGGAGGCTAAACTCTCTAGTGTCTTTTTCTTTACTGCTAGCGAGCTAGAAGGTGGTATTACGTAGTAGAGGATAAGGCTCCTCTCACTGTTGAGGCTAGACTCTCTAGTGTCTTTCTCTTTACTGCTAACGAGCTAGAAGGTGGTATTACGTAGTAGAGGATAAGGTTCTCTCACTGTTGAGGCTAAACTCTCTAGTGTCTTTTTCTTTACTGCTAGCGAGCTAGAAGGTGGTATTACATAGTAGAGGATAAGGTTCTCTCACTGTCGAGGCTAGACTCTCTAGTGTCTTTCTCTTTACTGCTAGCGAGTTGAAGGTGTTTTTTATGCAGCCCACCAGACGCAGAGGGCTCCCTAGTGACCTCCAAAGGTGGGCCAAGTTGGGTCCCAATTTATGCAGTGTTATGTGGGGTTGAAATGAGCCTACTTTTGGTTCTTCCTAGTGTTATGCTTATTAGTGCAACCCCTCAACGGCTGGGATGCTTTTCCGCCTAACTAAAAAAATATAACACGCTGAGGGCAGTACCGCATAAACTCTGTTCCAGATTTTTGATCTATAGTCGTTTTCAATTCTTCTGTGAAGATTCAATGTTCACTTGTTATCGTAGATGCGTTTCTGTAGACTCTAAAGTAGAGTTTTCGGTGTCATGGAAACCTGCCTTATACTTTGTTTTCCACGTGTTTAATAATAATGTTCAGTGCTGGCTAATTTGTTGTTGCAGCACAATTACAACATATTTATGATGGTTACGTTATGGTTGCTTCGGGGAAGGCGTGACAGGGATCGACGTTCGAGCGACGTGAAGTTGGTAAAGACAGGCGAGGTTATCTGGTGGATCTTGTTTGCTGTCGTTAGCAGACTTTCTAGCTAGTTCAATTGCTGGGCACTAGTGTTCCATTAAACGAGGGTGAACGTAATCCCCAGACAAAGTAACAATGATTGGATTCATTCCGCAAGGGTGAGTACCTCTAAAACTAAGCTGCGTTCTCAATTTCATTAACCAAATTTTCGATTAAAAGCCTTAAATGTAACTCCTTTTAACTTGTCATGCAATTTTTTTTTTCATGAGCCTCACTGAATAAGAAATAGCGCGTTTCAACTGGTGTGTCTTCAAATCTTCCATTTCGCTTTCTCCTCTGTGCTGCAGGTCCCAATCATTCGTCTCAAGATCAAAAAGGACAATATTGTCATGGGAGCACGTCGGCTGGTCCGGACAGAAGGAGGGCATGACACGGCATCAATACTGCAGATTGGGTTGCTCTGCCGGAAATGGGAAGGAGGCTCAAGTAAAATCTACCAGGGCTTCTGAACTAGCGCGAGGTCTCAAGTTTATGGGGTACGCGGGATCAAGCTCTGCTGAGGAATATATGGCCCTCGCTGGTAACTTCTGCCTTGTTTTGACTTTAGAAACCACTTGATGTGGTAACTCGCTGGATTAGTTCAGAAAAAGACCAGAAGGGAAATCGAATGTGTTCCCGTACCAAATACTAACTGAGAACCCCCGATATAACACAGGTTGGTCCCTAGTTTGTGCTGGGACCTTAAACCGCACGTTTGTTTTGACTTTATATTGGTTGGTCGTGGAACGTTAACTGTAGAGTCACTATAGCCGGCCAATAGGTCAGCAAGAGAGAGCCCCCAGAGAGCCCCCAGGGACAGCAAAGAACGTCAGCTACTCCAAGACGACCAGGGCCACTTCAGCCGAGGACCACTAAAAAAACGACCGCATTGATGAGCTGACCAGGTATATTCAGGAAATCAGTTACCTACTAAGCTAAGCTTTGACCTCTCTGAGCAGGAAGCTGAAGACGTCAACGCAGGACCTAGCAATATCGACGTCCGTCTAACGAGACTCGAGAGCCATTTAGAAGCCACACTTCTCCATATCCACGAACGCGTCGAAACCGAACCAAAGAACCTGCAAACTACACTTATACCTCTACCTCCACATTTGATGACAAACTCGACGAATCTCCCCCCACAAAAGCTCCAACCGAGCACCGAAGGCTGCAAGGAAGAAGCAGTACGCTCCATCTACTGAACAAAATTTGTTCAACAACGGCCCAAACTTTCTCGAACACTTGAAGATAATGTTTGACGCCTGCGATAGACCAGATATTTATCCATACACTCTGCGAAAAGAGCTGGGCTGCTTCACCGGCCGTCCTGTCCTAAACCTCACCACCAGTAGCGACGAAAGCTTTGACATCAGAGTAGATACGAAACTTCAAAGTGACAAAAATCTCTCCAGGACTAGACTGTGCGAAAAGCCACGCACAATCGTATCACACCCAACTCTCACTACAAATTCAGATTTGATTTACGTTGAAATTATCCCGAAGGAGGAAATAGAGGAGTACATCACTGGACTCGTTCAAAACGAGGACTGCGAGGTCAAAGCAAAAATCTTAGAAAAAATCAAACCAAGAAGGGACACCACCAGGGCCCTAATACTGAAATTCAACTGCCCGACCACACCCAAATTTCTAGACATTCCCTTCTGCGTCACCAAAGCCAGGGTCACACCATTTGAGAGACGTCCGATGCGATGTTATAAATGCCAGAAATACGGACACACGAGCGGAAATTGAAACGGTGAGCAAAGATTGACGGGCAGATCCCCAGTCGTGCCAATCTAAAGAACCTCACTACTTCTACTGCGAAGTAAACAGCCACTCCACCGGACACAAAGATTGCTCCGGGATGAGATGGAGAGTGGAATCCTTCAATTCCAGATAGTCCACGGTGTCTGGCCACGAGAGGCTGTGGCCTCGATGCACTTCTCTCAAGATGACTCTCATACCCAAAAAAAGACCGTCACCATTCCCCACCCACTTCCGCAAAACGCTCAAAGATAGCGGTGCAAGAAAAGGGGCCTCATCAACAAGCCTAGCTATAATGATGGAATCACTCTCCAAACAACTGGAAGGAAAACCGAAAAACGTCCAACGACAGAGAAAAAAGTATCTGGCCCACGTCGTAAAACCTTAACAATGTAACGCTGTACGAAATATTACCGAAATAAACCAACTTAAAGTAACTGTTGAAAAAAACACCAGTCCTTCAACGACACACAACGAATTATGTATACTTCCCGTAACAGACCCACAACAGACCTGAGTGCGTTTTCAGAAGTTCTGGCTAAGGATTACGGAGTTACCAACGTTTGCCTATCCGACTGCATCAAATCACGGAACACTAGTTTTACCGCTTGCCAAATTACCTTCCCAGGACGTGACGCAACGGAGTTCATAGTAATAATGGGTGAGCATGGAAGAACCAAAACCTAGCCAGTTGCAACATGGCCTACATTGAACAAAAAATACCTTGAATACTGCCACGTCATCAAATACTGCCAGCCGCAGACACCCCAACGCTGTTAGAAGTGTGCCGACGAACACGATAGCAAAAGACTGTACAGCTTGCCAACTAAAATGCTACCACTGCTCATGCCTCCCTGAGGCAGGCGACCGCGACTGCCAAGTATACATGGACCAGATAGAAATAACAATCACACAAAGAGAGCACATAAATATGAGGAAGCAAGCTATCCAAATCTGGAAAGACGATAATACAATTCGTTCTGATTATGCCAAAGCAGTCAAATAGTCAATTCAATCAAACTCGTCTGACGATTCTCCTACATCGTCAAAAAAATCTCTTAACAAGGCTCCAACACTCCTCCGTGGCAGAAGTGCCAAAACTCCAACACTCAGCCCAGCGACCGCCTCCGCACTCGAGATGAATGCTCCCTGCAATAACTCCTCCGATGATGCCCAGGAGGACACCGCGATTGACGCTTCGTCCGCAGTCCACAACGCAGCCAGTCTCACCACTACAACAACGAAAAGGAGAAGAAATGAAGAAGTCTCCAATGCCCAGTCACCACAGACCAAAAAGATCAGTAACGACTTAGAAAAGACATCTCGCCAAGATAAGAGCATAGAACTACTCCCACTTGTCTTTACCGCGCCTCCATTCTGCGAAGGCCTAAGCGTGGGACGTGACACTCCGTTTACGAGCCCGACTCTCGAGCACCCCGCCCGTGAGAACGACCATCGCCAAGATGGCCACGCGTCTAAAATCTATATCGGAAAACTCATACACGACACGGCTAAACCACCTGTCACCTTACCTGTCTCAATTAGCTCACAGTCTACACAACCACTCACGCAGTTTAAAGAGACTAGTAAGAACGCTCTCGCTCAAGAAGCAAATACAAAAAACCCAAACACACGTCTTCCTGCAAAACCACTCACAGCAGCGATGGCAGCTACCCCAGCAGAACACGCTCTACCGAAAGCTGCTGCTCCCGCGAGCACATCTCGTTCAGGGACTCCTGGGCAAAATCATAAGCACGAACACCCAAAAGACTCTCGCAAAACACGCGACCACTCTTGATCATCAAGATCTGAGTGTGAACCACCTCTAAAGTGAACAGCAGCACAATATTTCAGTGGAACTGCCAGTGACTTGGGAATAAAAATTACGAATTACTGTCCTTGATCACCACCCATAAGCTTTTGGTGATAGGCCTCCAAGAGATCAAACTCCGACAGACTGCCGCCTCCAGAATCCCCCAATATGTAATACACCGCCGTCAAGGCCAAACCAATGTGACTGCTCAGGGCCGAGTGGCACTTATGATTCACCAAAGCGTACCTCACCACCCCCTTTCTTTGAAGACGAAACTCCTAGCTGTCGCTGTGAAGATACGCGTCTCAAGACCAGTAACAGTAGTATCTATCAACTCGTCAAGAAATCATGACCACTCGGAAGCACTAATGACCGAAATACTGAACCAAGTGTCTCCGCCAATTTTCCTCCTTGGAGACTTCAACAGCTACCATGAAATATGGGGATGCGTGAGAACAGACCGCAGAGGAGTGATAATGGCTAACACCATACTCACTAACAACCTAGTTCTTTTCAATGACGGACAACCCATCCAAATCCCCCTTGAAAGTGAAACAGTCATCGACCTATCCATATGCTCGCCCACACCGGCACCCCAACTCGTTTGGGGAGTTCTGCCTTCATCACACGACAGCGATCAAAACCCTGTCATCATATCGCTCCTCCCCGCTTAACCAAAAAATCCTGTCACACACGAACTTTGATTCAACTACCGGAAAGCCAGCTGGGAGGAATATTCGACACATAGCGTGGAACGATATAAATGACAGACATTTCGCCACATGACCTTGTAACCCAACTATACGAGAAGTTTCAATCCGCAGCTGAGACAAGCATCCCCTAATATGCACCTTCACCTTTTCAGAGCCTACGCACGGCACGGTCAAATAGGAATAAAATAGCGTTAACACTTTTAACCAAAACACTTCCCTCTCCTAACTATGGGAAAAAGTCCGACGCATCCAGAGACGACCTGAGCGACCTATCCACATACTCGCAGACGAAAACGTCATTTACTTCTCGTGCGCGGAGATTGCGGATAAACTTGCACAGACTTTCAGCTAGATATAGCAATCGACTAACTACACGGACGCCTGACTACACGGCCAAAAAAAACGAGAGAGGGAACACCTTGAGTAGACGTCTACAAGCGAAGAGTACTACAACAAGCCTTTCTCCCTCCATGAACTACATACTCGTGAAACATCGCCCGGAAATGATCAAACACCTCCCTGATGGTGCTTGTGAACATCTATTAAACGTGTTCTACGCAATGTATTCAAACTCTTTCTTCCCTGATCAATGGAGGGAATCCGTAAATATCCCAATACCCAAGCCCGGCAAATGTCACAGCGACCCACTCAAATATCGCCCCATTGCCCTTACCAGCGTCCTCTGTAAAAATATGGAAAGAATAATCAACACATGGCTTTTATATTACCTTGAAACACACGCAGATCTCAACAACATCCAGTGTGGCGGCCGCTAGATTCAAACATCCGAATAGCCTTCGTCCGAGGGGAACACGTGGTTTCAATATTTTTCGACGTGGAAAAAGCTTACGACACTATCTGGAAATACGGTATCATGAAAGATCTCCCCCGCGAAGAGCTGTGAGGCCACCTCCCGCGTTTTATCTATAAATTCCTGCAAAATCGTACCTTCAGGGTTAAGATCATCAAGGTATCTGAAAAAATGGGAGTATCCCAGTGAAGAGTCCTCAGCGTCACTCTTTTTATCCTCAAAATAAACCAGTTAGCCGGCATTCTTCCGCGTGATGGAAGACTCCTCTCATCACTATACGTGGACGACCTACAAATGAGCTACTTGCACCCAAGTCTTCTAACGATTCAACATGAACTCCAGAAATGTCTAAACCTAGTCGGAAACTGGGCGTCCTTAAACGGATTTTGATTCACGCCTTCTGAAACTAAAAGCATGTACTTTACCCTTGTACTCGGCTTACACCTGAAACCAGACCTATTGCTGCATAACACACTTCTAGTATAAGAAGAATCTATTAAATTCCTGGGCCTCGTGTAGGACTCTAAACTCACATGGCAACCTCACATTGCAGCCCTGGTGACTCGCTGCAACCGGGCAACAGGACCTATACTATCACTAACATCGCTGAAATTCGGTGCCGACATGGACACCGACATGATGTCCATGTCGATCCACTCTCGATCATCAACAGTAGCTGTATGTACTGCATAGAGCAGCGCGTGTTGGTGTTGCGAATAGTGGATTTTTGGTGGGTGTGGGGGTTGTCGGTGTCGGTGTGGCAGGTGTATTATGTGGTGTAGATAAACAGGTTATAATAGGGTATTGTGTATTGAGTGCTGGGAATCAATTGAGTTGTTATAGATGTATGTTTGGTGTACTCATAAGGTTATTGTATCGCAATAGATGTATGTTTGGTGAACTCATAAGGTTATTGTATCGCAATAGATGTATGTTTGGTGTACTCATAAGGTTATTGTATCGCAATAGATGTATGTTTGGTGTACTCATAAGGTTATTGTATCGCAATAGATGAATGTTTGGTGTACTCATAAGGTTATTGTATCGTAATTTTCAATCGCGTAGGCATTTGGCGTTTTGATGTAATTCATTACTGGGCCGTTGGATTAGGATAAGCAAGCATAGATATATATTATATTTTATTAAGAACATTCACAGGCTCCACTTCTAGTATACGCTGGATGTGTAGTAACCCAGGCTGGCTTCTGTTTTTTTATGGGTGGACTACCGCGACGCTCTCTGGTGGGGCTATCATCGCATAATGTTTATTCATCGGACCCCTGGACACCGTCTTGAGACAAGGTAATTGAAGACGCTACCTCCGCTTTATTGATTGAAATAGTGGACAGGTGCTATGCTATTGAGTCGATATTCCAAGGATGGCATGGGAGGTTTCCGAGATATTTTGTTCCCGTGAGTATACAATCGCTTATCATTAGATAAATTGCATTGTCGCGGCGTAAGGAGACAGCGAGTGAATATATATCGAGGCATTCTCAGGTGTATTCCAACAGCATCTAGAGTCTGATACAATTGTTTTATGATTACGATTAAATAGATCATATAATTCACGGGTGCTGTTTACAAGGTTGAGTTGCATTTGTTAGTACTTGACGATATTGTTTCAGGTAAGCATAGGAAGGTAAATGTAATTAGACCGCATACCTAAATGTACATCTGTACTCTTTCTCGTTCCATGGTGTATTATATAATAAAGAAAATCTTTATTTTCCTCCGTATATATATACATTATTAATCTAGGTACCGCATCGATGTATGCAGCCCTATGTAGCCCTATATGGATGGTACCCCATGGGGTGCCCGCATGATTCTGGAGGAAAATCGATGATACTTTTTTTAGCGGAAGGCCAGGGGCATTGAGCCTGAGAATGATTGGGTGAGATCATTAACCTCTTGAGTGACGGTATTTCTATTCACGAGGATTGATTTAAATAAATGAGCTTGATGCACTCTAGTGGTCATGTTGGGGTCAGACACATTTCCGTCCATGTGAAACACCAAAGGCGTATTGTTCTTAATGAAATGCAGCAACCCGAGGACAAGACTTTAGGCAGTGGAGGGCAAATCTGCAGTATGTACTTCAATTGGATCATCCAATTTAATTGAATCTTGCACAGCATTTTCTTGCTGCATTATGAATGGTTACGTAACAACAGGATGGTTGGGTCAGCTACAGTATGAATGGTTGCGTAACAACAGGATGGTTGGGTCAGCTGCAGTATGAATGGTTGTGTAACAACAGGATGGTTGGGTCAGCTGCAGTATGAATGGTTGCGTAACAACAGGAGGGTTGGGTCAACTGCAGTATGAATGGTTGCGTAACAGCAGGGTGGTTGGGTTAGCTGCAGTATGAATGGTTGCGTAACAGCAGGGTGGTTCGGTCGGTAGCAGGATGAATGGTTTCGTTACAGCAGGATGGGTGGGTCAGCTGCAGTATGAATGGTTACGTAACAGCAGGATGGTTGAGTCAGCTGTAGTATGAATGGTTGCGTAACAACAGGGTGGTTGGGTCAGCTGCAGTATGAATGGTGGCGTAACAGCATGGTGGTTGGGTCAGCTACAGTATGAATGGTTGCGTAACAGCAGGGTGGTTGGGTTAGCTGCAGTATGAATGGTGGCGTAACAGCAGGGTGGTTGGGATAGCTGCAGTATGAATGGTGGCGTAACAGCAGGGTGGTTGGGTTAGCTGCAGTATGAATGGTGGCGTAACAGCAGGATTGTTGGATCAGCTGCAGTATCAATTCAAACTATCTGAATGTTCACAAACTGAAATCTGCTCTCGGCTTTCTGACTGCAGAAGGAAATGGTCATGTTTGGGATTTATTCGTGCAGTCAAAAGAATTATCTGAATATTCATTTTGAGCATTGATTGGTTTTGACGATTTCTGAACGCCTGTCCTCCGGCCTATCGATTTTTTAGTGCTACTAGCAGCAGCAGAATACGAATATTTTCTTTTTCCAGCAGCGACAGAACACATTTTTGTGTGATATCAGCAGCGTCAGAAAACATTTCTTCGTGTTACAGTAGCCGCAGAACACAATTTTTTTGTGTTACCAGCAGAGGCAGAATACAAATATTCAGCGTTGCCAGCAGCGGCAGAACACAATTTTTTTGGTTTACCAGCAGCGGCAGAACACATTATTTTGGGTTTCCAGCAGTAGGAGAACACAAATAGTTTGTGTTCAGCCGTTACAAAAAAAAAAAACAATAGAACTGTTGCATAGGGGCAAGTATAATGCGACATTTCCATCGGCTAGAATATGTGAAGGTTACGAAACAAGCTTAATCTTAACGACTCATTTACAGTAGAACATGTAAATTTCAACCATAATAATACACACAAGCGTGTTAGAATATTTCAACTATAATAATACCCACAAACGTGTTAGAATATTTCAACTATAATAATACCCACAAGCGTGTTAGAATATTTCAACTATTATAATACCCGCAAGCGTGTTAGAATATTTCAACTATAATAATACCCACAAGCGTGTTAGAATATTTCAACTAGAATAATACCCACAAGCGTGTTAGAATATTTCAACTATAATAATACCAACAAGCGTGTTAGAATATTTTTCCGAAATTGTTTCATTTACAATAGAGCGTATGTATTTACCAAAAAACATTCCAACAATGGCAAAAAAATTGACGAATACAACCTTGCAGTTGGTGACGTTTGCTCTTAGTATTTCAATCTAATTACCAATTTTTTCGTTTATATAATGGGTTCATTTATGCATTATGCCACAAATTAAATCCTGCACAAATCGTCCCCTCGGTACCTCAAATAACTAATTCTACTTATTTAATATCTGTTCGGTAAGACTTTGCTTCCGGTCTAATCGACAAGTTACTCCTGCAGCAAATACTCGTGCAAGCAGTCAGCGTTGGGAAGCATGCATTTTGTGAATACATTTTCTGACTACTTTGTCCAAATAATTACAAACAAAAAACTGACGAAGTTAAAACAAGTAGCATCTAAACCTAATTACGGCACCACAGAACCTTCAGCGCTGCATCAGGGCCTCGAACAAATAAGACAGGCCCCGAGCCATGTTTACGCAGGCAAGGGGCACACTGCGGATCGGCCCAAACATCAAACCAAAGTACAACGACCTGTTTGTGTTTCCTAGATAAACTTATGGATTTGCTATCAGTCAACTGGCCATAAATCAGTTCCACGGAGACACGACGTGGTGTGTTCGCTGCAGTGTCACGCGGTCATGACTTGTATCTACTCTCTAGGTCGGACACACGGTGAGCAACAGAAAGCCCGGGCTGGCCAGACTGATGGACCAAGAACATGCTGCGCATTTATCAATTCATCAAAAGTTACTTGACATAGACAAGGCAGCAAAGATTGCAGGCTATGAATGGAAGAACTTATTTGTCGAAGGTAAAAAAGATGGTAATTTACTCGTATAAGACAAAGAACTGATCGGTTAGATGAACCTTCGTATGCAGATGATGACTTCGTCAACATTAAAACTAAAAATGGTCCGCTTTTCAAACACAGAAAATCACCATTGTCATCAACAGTTATTGATATTAGGAATAGGATGAGCATTGATTATATCGATGTAATTACTGCGCTTACCATTACATTTATATCGATGTAAGTACTGCGATAACCATTACATTTATATCAATGTAATTACTGCGCTGACCATTACCTTTCTATCGACGTAATTACTGCGCTAACCATTACATTTAAATCGATGTAACTACTGCGCTGACCATTTCACTTGTATCGATGTATCTACTGCGCTGACCGTTACATTTATATCGATGTAGTTACTGCGCTGACCATTACATTTATATCGACATATCTACTGCGCTGACCGTTACATTTATATCGATGTAATTACTGCGCTGACCATAACCATCATATCGATGTAGTTACAGCGCTGACCATTACATTTATGTCGATATATCTACTGCGCTGACCCTTACATTCATATATATA
>SDVV010005784.1:0-18936 GCA_016164225.1 Gammarus roeselii | reverse complement strand
TGACTTGGTCCGAGTAGCCGTGAACCTTGTACGTACCAATTTCGACGATACTATCTGTGCGCACTGGCGTATGGACATATACATGAGGTTCTGAGGGGTTGGAGGCGAGGATTCGTTTCGGTTCATCTTTATCTTACCTAAATGAATAAATTGTATTTATACAACTAGACCGCGTAGCTGTGGATATTGTGTTGTGTTGCCTTGCTTTCGGAGCTGAATTTGCCCGTGTAGCCATTGACGTTGTACTAATCTTGATGCTACCTGTACGCACTAAGGTGCGTACATATCACAGTTAATGTTCTAAAAGAATGGAAGCGGAGGTCCGTTTCGAGTAAGCGTTTTTTCTTTTGCGCACCAGCGTGCGTCTGTTATTGCTAAAACTTTCACTTTTTTCTAACGTTGAAAGCGTTATTTTGTTTTTTCCTCGCACACTTAGGCGTGCGAGCCTGCTTTAATCAATGATCGTCGAGCCCTACGGGGGAGCCTATTATGACTCAGGTTGAGGCTCTGGTGGAAATGGGGATCAAATCAAATCAAAATCCTACTGATTTCCTTTCACTCCTTTTTTTCTTCCCTGTGTTCTCTACTATTCCCACCTTATCACGACTCATCATCATCATATAGGTAGGGCTGCTGCTTGTTGGAGTCACAGCTACCACTGAGCTCCTAATAGCACACTCTCGCCTCACTCAGACCCACAAGGGTCTCTGCATCCTCGTGCAGGGATAAGATCACGTACGTGGCGGTCCATCTGGGCAGTGTATATGTGACCCACTGCCTCTACAGAGCCACAGATGGAATCGGCAAATGCCCAGACATACTGAAGTTGCTGGCTCATTAGTCCTGTGCGTTGTCCTTTAAAAACAAGAAATTTGATTATTTGTTGGCACAAAAATTTTCCACACATGAAATTTGTTGACACAAAAATTTTGGTCGACACTCAAAATTTGTCAACATATAATTTGCCGAAACAGAAATTTGTCTAAACAAAGTTGTCTAAACAGAAATTTGTCGAGCAGAAATTTGACTAAAATTTGTCGTAACAGTAATTTGTTGATATTTTGGCAACATACAAATTTGTCGCCACTTAAATTTGTAGCCACAACAATTTGTTGACACAAAGATTTGTTGGCACAGAAATTGTTGGCACAAAAATTTTCAACTCGCAAAATTTGTCTACACATATATTTTGTCGACACCAAATTTACCGTCACGCAAAATTTGTCGATATATAATTTGTTGTAGCAAATTTGTAGAAAATTTGTTGAAACACATATGTAGAACATTTGTTGAAACAAAAATTTGTCATGAAAGGAATTTGTGAAGACAAATTTGTGTAGACAAATTTGTGAAGACAGAAATTTGTCATAACAGAAATTTGTCGTAAGGGAAATTTGCCGAAAATGTGTCAGAACAGAAATTTGTTGATAATTTGTGTTCACAGAAATTTGTCGCCACAAAAATTTGTCGCCACAAAAAATTTGTTAGCACAGAATTTTATCGTCACAAAAATTTTCGACACACAAATTTCTCAACATGCAAAATTTGTCTACACATAATTTGTCAAAACAGAAATTTGTCAAGAATTTGTTGAAAATTTGTTGAAACTCAAATTCAATGAAAATTTGTTGAAACAAATTTGTAGGAACTGAAATTTGTCTGAACATAAATTTGTTGAGACATAAATTTGTCAGCAAAAAATTTGTTGAAACAGAAATTTGTCGATACAAAACTTTGTCGAAACGGAAATTTGTCGGAACAAATTTGTCAGAAAAGAAATTTGTCTAAATATAAATTTGTCAAGACAGAACTTTGTCTAAACACAAATTTGTTAAAACAAAAATTGTTGGAAATTTTGTTGAAACAGAAATCTGTCAGAACAGGAATCTGTCAAAACAGGAATTTGTCAAAACAGGAATCTGTCAAAACAGGAATCTGAAGAAGCAGAAATTTGTCGAGACAGAACTTTATCGAAACATAAATGTTGAAACAAAAATTTGTTGAGACAGAACTTTGTCAAAACAGAAATTTGTCAAGACATGAATTTGTTGACCGAAATTTGTCTAAGCTGAAATTTGTTGAAACATTCGACGACAATTTATCGAAACAGAAATTTGTTGTGACAAAAATTTGTCGAGACAGAAATTTGTCAAGACAGAAATTTGATGAAACAGAAATTTGTCAAAAATTTATTGAAAAAGCATTTGTCAAAACAGAAATTCGTCGAAAATTTGTTGAACAGAAATGTGTCGAGACAGAAATTTGTTGAGACAGAAATTTGTCAGAACAGAATTTTGTGAAAACAGAAATTTGTCGAAAATTTGTTGAAACATAAATTTGTTGGAAATTGTTGAAACAGAAATTTATCTGAACAGAAATTTGTCGACAATTTGTTGGAACAGAAATTTGTTGAGACAGAAATTTGTCGCGTTTTACCCAAAGCGTGGCTTCGCGCCCGTGTGCTTGGTGACTCCTGAGGGCTGCCAGAAGAGCGTAAGTACTTATGGAAGGGGAGCGGTCCCGCTTTCCACAGTTACCTGAAGACTTGGAGAGGGTGTAGTGCTCATACAAACAACGCAGTGAGTGCCGGGAACGTGCGTGCCATCTGTAAGACAGGATCACGGATGCGGGCAAGAATGACCGTCAGTGAAGCGCTGAGGACATAGCCGGGCAGGGTCAGAGTGGCCTGAGCGCAGAGCTGGAGATCCTTCGTACATACTTCTGCTGGGATGAGTCAGAAAGAGAAAGCGGTCTTGCCTCTAGTGGTCTCGAATCGAGCCTGTGGAGGGACGATCGGTGCGTTAGCGAATTCCCTCAAAGCTGTTGAGAAATAACGGTCTCTGAGGGAATTCGCTAAAGCACCGATCATCATCCCACAGACTCGCTTCGAGACCACTAGAGGCAAGACCGCTTTCTCTTTCTGACACATTCCAGCAGAAGTATGTACGAAGGATCTCCAGCTCCGCTCTCAGGTCGCTCACCACAAAGGCTTTTCGTGCCGCAGTGGAAGCTGGAGCCGGTTCTCAACATGCTCGCCTCCCCTCGCTTCACTACTCAGACGTCATCAGTATTGGCGCTTTTTCAGAAGACTCTGTTGCTCGTCGCTCTCGCAGCAGAAAACATTGTCTCTGAGATTGCAGCAACGGCACGCACGGGACTACATTTATCCACGAATTCTCCATGCGCGCTCATTTTGACCGCTGACAAGTTCCAATACTGAAACCAGACCCTCACAACACGCCACCGCTCATCTCTATCGCCTCACTGCTGCCGGATGTCCGGGCACACGGCCTGGGTACTATGTCCATACTGAACGCTTACGTAGCACGATGTCTGTCGAACAATGACTTGTTGCTCATCCATCCTACTTCAGGCAAACCCCTCAAGATATCATCGGTGGGGCATTGCATCTGCTCGTTTATCAATGAAGCCATACCGCATGCCTTCACTAAAGCTCGTGACGCCAGAAAATCTGCCTCATTTCTTGCTTAGACGCGTGGGGTCCCACTCCAAGACTTCATATCCAAGGAGTTCTGGAAGTCGCCAAATGTGTTCGCGCACAAGTACCTATTTGCAGTAGGGAACCCTAACCAACCTTGCGTCTCACTGAGAAGCATGTGGATAATCCCTTTCGCATCAAAGGTTTGTGACATTACGCTAGCTGATGCCAGAAACTTTGATACATATTATACGGTACGTGTATAGATTATCTTGCATATCGTTATGAAATACTCAACGCTACGGCTTCAGGATAAGGATTACGTCAGTTTCCTTAGTATATATTTACTTTATCCGACTCACTGTACAGCACGGTTACCATATCAGCTTTATTAGCTATAGTACACAATATTGAGCATCCTACTGCCACTACCTGAAGGTTCATTCACACTAATACTAGAATGCAGTATATATTGATGTACATAATTACTATTTCGGGGCTCATACTCTAGGCCCACATATTATTTGGCAGCTATGAGCTAGTATATTCGCTGTGGTAGGCACCAAGCAATACTTGTACTGGCCTATGATTACAGTCATTGCCCCCAGTTATACAACAGGGTCATCGTTCCTTACAAGGCAAGCGCTTCTTTGAGATCACTCATTATATATAAGATGCAGCCGATCCATCCAATTTCTGTGCTCGTCTGGCATAGGCCAGCTTTCGCTACATGATGGTATTTTCTATGCTAAACCTTATGGCTCTTACGAAGTGGAAAAGAATATAACTTTTGTTATATCGATTCTCTCGATAAAAAGTTATTTCTGTGTAATGTAGTAAGAACCGTAAGGGGCCTCCTCCTCCCCCTGCTATCTCAACAATAGACTCCTTACGGTAAAGCAGCTTTGCTAGCCCTCATGAATGATGGAGCCTGGCAGAGCCCGCTTATATAGGTAGGGAGGGAGGGAGTTGAGGGTTTCGGCTGGCCGAAACAGCAGGAGGCGGGAGACGCCGCGCCGCTGTACCTAGAAGGCATTTAGACCCCCAAGCACAGGAGACGCCACGCCGTTACTAGCAGGCATTTAGCGGCGGGCAGATATTTTTTTAATAATTACCTAAAAACTCGAGGACAGTCGAGGAACTTGAAAGTTTCGAAATTCCCGAGTAATTTTGAAAGAGACTGAGGTCTGAACCGATCAAAAACTACGTTCAACGAATATTATCAAGATTCTCTCGTAACTGCGTCTTTGTAATGTTTTATCTTCAAGATTCATTCGAATAAAAGCAGAAGCGCAATGCTAAGCATTATAGCTCATACTACATTACAGAAAAATAGCTTTTAATCAAGAGAATCGAGATAACAAAAGTTATATTTTAACGAAGAATAGAGTATAGATTAATTGGTTGAGTCTTATATTTTTATTCATTTCAAAAGAAAATTCCAAGTAACTACGAGTCTGGGCATCAAAATAGATGCAAATGCAAGGTCGAATCTCCCAGAAGGGGGTTGCCGAAGGCAACGTGCACCCCACACTTCTCGTATCACTTATCCCTTTAGTGTCAAATAGTCGGTTAAAACCTCGCAACACATTTCGGGTTGGAAGCTGAGCCCGGAATCGGTGTCAGCAGCATGGCCCGATAGCTTACGCTGGTAAACCCCAGCTGCGTTATATTTGTCAGGCTCTCTTATTTCTCCACGAGACATAAAAAGCGGGAAACCGCTTCAGGGCCGCGTCAGAATTCATCCATCCACAACCATTCTCCACTCACGCCTGTCCATTGCACGCCCCCCTTAGGCATCTGTTAGGTTCACGGGCCGCACGGAGTCACGGCCCAACCAGGGGGTGAACATTCTTAGTTCCCTTCAGACTCTCCTCTTCTTCACCCTTAACTATCTCTCTTTTTCTCCCCTATCCTGATCTGCTTACATTTTTATTTATCTCATTTTCATTTTATGTTTAGTTCAAATTTCCTTAAACTCGTCTGAGACTCCTTCTTAACAACTCTCCTAATAGTCACACAAACATCCACATATCGGTTCTAACTATTCTTCTTTCGGGTGGCAAATAACAGCCAAGTTGCGCTCTTTCTTTCATGCAACCTTTTTCTAAGACTATTCCTTCTTCTTCTTCTTTCCATTCCTGCTGTTCTCATGCGTGAAATTCCCTACACCTAGTGTAGATCTCATGCATGGGATCCCCGTTTTCTGTCTCTTCTTTATCTTCCCCCTCAGCAGGTGTTGGAGTGCGTAGTCCGCACCTTAAGGACTACTGCGGATCCATATGGCTCTGAAGCAGGGTAGGTAGTGTGTTATTCCTCCTTACTGCCATCCGGCGAGTGCTGGGACCATATGGTCTCAGCACCTTAGAAGTTCCTGTGGCACCCGTACATACCGTAGACGTTCGCCGCATAAAAGACTTTGACTTGGCGCAGTAGTAAACCTTAAGTTGAACATTGAAAAAAAAAGAAGAAAAGATTAACATGATGCAGCACTGTTTGCTGGTTTGACTTTCGGCGCCAGAAAGACGATGACTCCAGCGCGCTAGAAAGCCTCGTCACTCTAATCTAATCTTGTAATTGCACGCTCTCTCGCTACCTCCACACTGAGGCCTTTTCTTCCTAAAACCTACTCCAATCCACCCAAACTTAGGTCCACCTCCAGGCTGAGCCATCACCCGTTTCACCGGTCTCCCATCCATTTATCCTCATAATGTGCCCGATCCACATCAGAACACGCGAATTAACTCTGTCATCTAATTTCTTTACCATTCCCGCTCTCATTCGAACGACGTCATTATAAATTATATCCCTCGGTCACATTCCGGCCACACCTCTCAAACACTTTTCGAAGACATTCAACTTTTTCTCTTATCCGCCGTTGGCCCTCGTTTCAAAGCCCACAAAGCACAGTCGAGACAACCACTCCATCATACAACCTCCTCTCCACTTCCATACCCAATGTTCCACGGCAGTGGAATTCTGCTGGATCCCCGGGCACGCAGGAATAAGAGGAAACGAACTTGCGGACTCGCTTGCTACACTGGCATTTACTCACCAAGAACAATTTTTCGCAATGCATTACCGGGACTGGTTCCCTATCATCAACTCCCATAAAACATCCCGATGGGAAGAAATGTGGCAACAGAGTGGACAAAAAATGCTTCCAGTCAAACCCTCAGTCGGAGAATGGGGAACAAAGTTCACCAACAGAAAAGACCAAGTGGTCATCAACCGCTTGTGCACGGGACACACGTGGATTACTCACAACCACCTGATGAATGTCGTTATAGGACCAAATGCGCACCTTGCCCCTGTTGCCACCAAGTGGCTATCAGCGTGAAACACTTACTGATGGATTGCAACGCACTCGCGGCAGCCCGACGAGCGTTCCTAGATCCCTTGTGCAACCTACAAAGCCTACTCACGGACCCAACCTACCGTAAAAAGCTTATCGCTTTTGGAAAACACACCGGACTACACGAAGCTGTCTAAACCCCAAACACCTGTGCAAGTGAGGTGGTCTCTCCACCCTATTACGCACAGAAATAACACATTTTACGAAGATACGCATTAACTTTTTATTCTCTCGTACGCGCTAGTACGTGAATATGCCACGATTGAAGAATGTACTGACTTCATCTTGACATGACCAATATTTTCGCACGCGAGGCCGTGCGAACTTAACTGAATCAACACCGGTCGCGCCTACGGGGAAGCCTATTATGACTCACGTTGAGGCTCTGGTGGATATGAGGCTCAAATCAAATCAAACCAATGTCCCACAGCTCATTGCACTGTTCAGTGCACACAACACTTCACACCCTTCCTTCTCTCCAGATTTCACATAAGCTTTTACTTGTTCCGTCTTCTTTGCAAGAGACCCCAGGTACTCAACACAACAAACTTGCTTCAATAACTGTACATTTTGTCGGGCACTGATTCCGCTTGCATCGTCACTCCTCTTACATCGTATTACTTGACTTTTACCCCCATTGCAGCTTCCTCCTCTCATACACTCCACCAAACTCCGACGTTAGCCTACACAACCCGTCCTCCAAATTTGTCACCAGCGCCGCATCATCTGCAAACAGCAACTGACTTTACTGCCATCTCAGCTTCTTTGCTCTTAACAACTCCATCTCTCGACCCATTACAATCGGGTTGACTTCCCGACTACTCCATCCTTGTAGAGATTGAACAGCCAGAGAAACGGGACGCATACCAGTCTCAGTCTCACCTTTACTGGAAACCAAGTACTCGCCTCGTTCTCCACTCTGACGCATGCGTTGCCGAAGAACGTGAAAACCCAATGATTCTTATGATTTTTTTGTGAGTCAGTTAAATTGTTGGAAAAGTTTCTACAGATTTTATCTTTGAGCCATCTTGACTGATAGCTATATATTGAAGCATAATTCAAGCAGTTCCAATAATTGGATTAACAAGAATTTTAAAATCTAATGGAGAGTATTTGAACCAGTTCTATTTGAACATTTGATTGTTCCAATCACCGAAACATCCCTCTTCTTTCTTCCCTTATCGCTTCCCTCTCTATCCCTCCCCCTCCTCTTCCAGGCGAGACAACGGAGACTTTCTGCGAGGCGAGTCTTGGGTCGCAGGTGCGGGAGTCACGACTGGCAAGCGGCAGTAAGCCGCGCTGGGACTCATCCATGCAGTTCTACATCAAGTCCCTCAACGACGACCGAATCTGCATCACCGTCCTGCACAAAAGCTACTTCAGGCCCAACGGTGAGATTAGTTTCTGCTAGTAACATGATTTATTAGGAAACTGAGGCAAAATCCTATTGTTTACATAACTAGCTACTAACAACAAGAGCCGAATAAATATATCAAGTTATATCCCCGTGTTACAGAGTATATCGGTCGCGCTGAGCTGCTGGTACTGCGACTGTGGCGTCGTCAGGAGCAGCACGTTGGACCGCAGACCATCAGAGTGCCTCTGCAGGAGACGCATGCTAAGGGCGCCGCTGTCCTTATCAAGTACTCCGTGCAGCTCTTCAACAAAACATAACATGCTTCAGACAACTATGGTGTTTGACGCAGGGTAAACGCTACTGACCAATTGTGCGCGAATTATGAAAGAATGCATATGCAACACGCGTGACTAGGACCATGGTTGAGACTTTGTTAATACCAACAGTGATCTTTTTTTCATTACTCTACAGTAACGAGACAAAATGGGTAATAATTACAGATTTGTTAAATTCTTGAAATTATAAATTTTCCCTATACATTGATCAGATAGAGATGGCAGGCCGAATCTCATAGGAGAGGATTGTACGACGGCAAGGCGCACCTCACACTCCTTGCATGCACTCACACACGTACCACAAACTTAGCCTATTAGGGCTAAAGTATCCTGCCTTGATTCTGCAACTCACACTTTGGATCGGAAGTGATGTCTGAGGTAAGTGTCAGCAGCAGGAAACAACAGCTTTCGCTGGTTTACCCCTGCTGCGTCATAATTGCTGGACCCTCCTCCACCTACGTCCATCCAGTTCTTCAACGAGACGCCTAGAGCGGGAAAGCGCATCAAAGCCGCGTCATCCGCGTCTATCCTCTACAATGATGTTTTTTCCATATTGCCTGCGTCTCGCCATCCAAATTTCATCTCGGCGGAGGTGAGTGAACTTAAAGTCGGTCTGACCATACCTCTCAGACACTTCATCTTGATGATATTCAACCTTCTTCTTTCATCCGTCATCGCCCCATCCCCCCCCCCAGGGCTCAGCAACGTTGAGCACAGTTGGGAACACTTCCCCGCCATACTCTTTCTTCCATATCTAATGTGTTACAGCTTATTACACTCGTCAGTACACCCAACACTTAACAACCTTCCTTCAATCTAGATTTCATCTCCGTTTAAACTAGCTCTGTTTTCTTCACATAAGAGCCCAAGTATTTGAAACACCAAACTTTCACCAATACCTCGCGGTCACTGATTCCGCTCACATCACCAGTCATCGAACAACTTACTATTCTCACTATTTCACTTTCCTCACTTCAACTCGCAGCTTCTTCTCACACGCTCTACCAATTTCAGACACTGGCCTCACATCCTTTCCTAGGAAACTGCCATCAGTGCCGTAATTATGCGGAAATACCATCAGACTCAACTGACAACTCTGCCCATTGCTTCAAACAGCTCTAAACTCGACCTATTACACTCGCGTTCACCTCTCTGACCACTCCATCCATGTAGAGATTGAAGCCAGGGAGGCATTATAACTTTCGTTATCTCGATACTCTCGATAAAAAGCTATTTCTCTGTAATGAGTAAGAGCCATATGGTTTTGCATTGCGCTTCTGCCTTTCATTTGTATGAATCCTGAAGAGAAAACATTACTGAGACGTTTTTACGAGAGAATCTTGATAACATTCGTTGAACGTAGTTTTCGACCGATTGAGACCTGTGTGTCTTGCAACCTTACTCGTGAATCTTGAAACTTTCAAGTTCCTCGACTGTTCTCGAGTTTGCAGGGAAAATAAACTTTTGGCCGCTTGGCGGCGCGTGTCGTCTTGCGCATGTCTGTCTAAATGTCTTCCAGGTAGCGAGTGGCGCGCTCAGCTGTCTGCCGGCTGAACCCCAACCCCCTCCTTTCCTATATAAGCGAGGGTTGGGCTACCCCATCATTCATGAGGGCTAGTGAAGTTGCTTCCCGTGAGGAGACGTTGGTGCGTAGTTAAGATAGCAGGGTGAGGAGGAGGCCCCATATGGCTCTTACTCATAGCAGAGAAATAGCTTTTTATCGACAGTATCGAGATAACATAAGTTATATTCTCTTCCATTTGTAAGAGCCATATGATTTTGCATAGAAAATTCCATCATGTAACAGAAGCTGGCCAAAGCCAGAAGAGCACAGAAGCTGGATGGATCAGCTGCATCTTGAACCGGGTGTTCCCAAAGAAGCGCTTGTCGTGTAAGGTAATGAGAACACATTTGTAAAAATGGTGGTAATGACGGTACTGATTGGCGGATACAAGAATTGTCGACAACAGCAAAAAGCTAGGTCCTAGCGGCAACTAATATGCGGGCCCTGAACTTGAGGGCCCGAATAATGTTTAAGTATGGGTAAATACAAATATGGCGTTGTAGCAACGACAGTGAACATACTTGCTCGACGTGGCTATAAACAATATGCGGGCCATGAGCATGAGGGTGAGTGAACCAGAGAGGGTGAGTGAACCGTCCGGTTGGCAATTAACTCTAAATATACCAGTACCAACAATGACATTACCAGGGAAGAGGTACAGGAGGCGGTGGACGTGATGAGAGCAGGGAAAGCCTCTGGTTTGGATGGAGTTGCGACCGAGTGTCTGAAGAAGGGTGGAGTAACGATTATCGAATGGTTAGTGAGGTTACTGAACTTGTGTTTTGCGGCAAGCGTGGTACCGAGTGAGTGGCGCAGTGCCTGCATTGTTCCGCTGTATAAGGGCAAAGGAGATAAAAATGAATGCTGCAACTCGAGAGGTATCAGTCTGTTATGTGTGGTTGGTAAGTTGTACGGGAGAGTGCTGTTCAAAAGGATTAGAGACTGTACGGACTGCGCAATTGAAGAGGAACAGTGTGGCTTTAGGTGTGGTAGAGGGTGTACCGATCAGGTTTTTGCAGTGAGACAGGTATGTGAGAAGTACCTTGCCAAAGGAAAGGATGTGTTCTGGGCCTTCATGGATCTGGAGAAGGCATACGACAGAATTGACAGGGAAGCGCTGTGGAGGGTGTTGCGTTTGTATGGAGTGGGCGGACATCTGTTGAAAGCAGTGCAGAGTTTCTATGCTGACAGCCGAGCATGTGTCAGAGTATGGAGCGAGGTGAGTGATTGGTTTACAGTGAAAGTGGGACTAGGACAAGGCTGCGTGATGTCTCCATGGCTGTTCAACCTCTATATGGATGGAGTGGTCAGGGAGGTGAACGCGAGTGTGCTAGGTCGTGGCTTGGAACTGTTGGAAGTGAATAGGCGGAGATGGCAGTTGAGCCAGTTGCTATTTGCTGATGATACGGCCCTGGTTGCGGATTCGGAGGAGAAGCTATATAGGCTAGTGTCTGATTTTGGTAGAGTGTGTGAGAGGAAGAAGCTCCGAGTGAACGTGGGTTAGAGTAAAGTAATGAGATGCTCGAGGACTGTCGATGCGAGCAAAATTAGTGTCACCCTAAATGGAGAGCTCTTGGAGGAAGTTCATGTTATAAGTATCTGGGCTCCCATGTGGAGAAAACTAAACTAGTGGAAACTGAAGTGAAGGCACGAGTGAAGGAGGGATGTAAAGTGTTGGGTGCACTAAAGAGTGTAATGAGCTGTAGGACGTTGGGGATGGAAGCAAAGAGAGGGCTGTATGAGGGTGTTGTTGTCCCAACTGTACTCTACGGAGCTAAGGCTTGGGGGGTGAGAGCAGAGGAGAGAAGAAGGTTGAATGTTTTCGAGATGAAGTGTTTGAGGAGCATGGCTGGAGTAACGCTGAGAGACCGGATCACCAACGACGTGGTTCGAAGCAGAACAGGGATGGTGAATAAGTTGGAAAACAGAGTGGATTCGCGTGTACTGAGATGGTTCGAGCACATGGAGAGGATGGATGAAGGGAGATTGGTGAAAAGGGTGATGAATGCGGAGGCGAGTGGTCGCAGGCCTAGAGGTAGACCGAAGTTTGGGTGGATGGATGGTCTGAAGCAGGCGTTGGGAAGGAGAGACCTGAATGTGGAGGTGGCAAGAGAGCGTGCAATGAACAGGCGTGAGTAGAGAATGGTTGTGAATGGTTGATTTTGACGCTGCTCTGATGTGCTTTCCCGCCCTTGGCATCCCGCTTCCGGGATGGTCGTGGGTGGGGGGGGGCCCGGCTATTATTACGCGGCGGGGGTAAACCAGTGAAAACTGTCCGGCCCTGCTGCTGACGACGGTTCCTCGGACTGCACTCGGGACCCAGAGTGTAAGTTGAAGGGCTACCAGCCGGACCCTTTAGCACAAAAGGGCTAAGTTGTGTGAGTGTGAGCGTATGAGGGTGTGAGGTGCGCCTTGCCGTCGGCCACCCCCCTTTCTGGGGGATGCGGCCTAGTGTCTGTATCTGTATATGTAATTCGTAACCTGAAGGCTTTGCATGGAGTGTCGCCGAACGCGATGTTAAGATAATGAAGTACGTACACTATGCTACGTAGAGGAGGTGCTGGCCTCAGCAGATGCGGTGTCCGGAACGTATGAGGCGAGAAGGACTATCTACCTGGTTCCCAAAGAGACGCAAGGTTGGTTAGGCTTCTTTACTGTGAAGGGCTATTCGTGTGACCACCAAAACGCCTTGGATATGATGTCTTGAAGCGGGACTCCACGCGTCCAAGCGAGAGACGAGGCATACTTGCGGACATCGTCAGCTAAAGTAAAGGCATGCGGTGTGGCCTCATTGATGAGCGAGCAGATGTAGTGCCCCACCGATGACGCCCTGAGAGGCTTCATCGATGACGCCCATGCCTCTGGGGGGGAGACACAGCCGATGAACGTGGAGGGCACGTCGAAACATTCCTTCTGTATTCTGATATTACGCTCCTTAATACTGGAGAACCGACGCACTTCCATCCCCAGACAGCCTCGTTATCGGCTATTGACTTAGCCTTCTGCTCCCCAAACCTCTCCCAAGACCTTTCCTGGCAAGTGTTGGAGGAGCCCTACGGAAGTGACCACTTCCCCATCACCATCACTACTTTCCATCCTGGAGATACTTCTACCGCTCGTCGATATATAATGCGTTAAGCCAACTGGCAATCGTTCACTGCTTACACAACAACACCTCTCCCACCTGTGACGAGATGGTAGAAAACTTTAATAGTACCATCCATCACGCTGCAAATCGCAGCATCCCTATAACCAAGGGAACACCAAGTAAAGTTAGAACACCCTGGTGGAGTGACCTGTGTGAAAAAGTAAAAACGGCAAAGGAAGCGTGCATTCAATCGATACCGACGCACCAAAGCAGTAGCAGATAAAATTACGTTTAAACGAGAAACTGCATAAGCATGAAATACATACTTCCTATCCAGGAGAGAATCGTGGCAAGACTTCGTATCGTCCATTAATGTCAACACACCCATGTCTAAAGTGTGGTCCCGCATACGGAAAATGACAGGGAAGTACTGCTCTCACCCCCCCCTCCTCCCCCAACCCTAAGGGTGATGGGAACGACCCACACCGATCCGCAAGAAGTCTCTGAACTCTTTGCAACACAGTACTCCTTCGTCTGCTCGGATTCTGGGTACAGCCCTACTTTCCGTATCACAAAGCGTACTGCAGAACAAAATGATCTGGACTTCTCCATAAGCTCCCTTATACCTTACAATGAACCTATCACGGTACGCGAAATCCTTGGTGCAAATCGCACCTCCAACCCTTCTCTCCTACGAGATGCTCCGGCACCTCATCCCTCTGCACTCTCCTACTTGTGTCTTATTTACAACTCAATCTGGTCTACCCACTCCTATCACGATCGGTGGAGGGAGGCAGTGGTTCTGTCATCCCCAAAACCTGGTAAGCCTACCGATGAATTGACCAGCTACCGCCATATAGCTCTCACCTCGTGTGTAGCGAAGGTTCTGGAAAAAATTGTGAATGCCTGACTGACTTGGCACTTAGATTCGAACTCACTCCTCTCCCCATTACAATTCGGATTTCGACGGATGCTGTCAGCGCAGGATGCATTATTACGAGTTGTGACTGATATCCAAGGGGCCTTGGACCGCAAGCAGCACACTATTTGCGTTTTCTTTGACCTTGAGAAGGCATATGATAAAACCGGGCGTTATGGCATCCTCCGAGAGATTCACCGGATAAGAATCTGGGGTCACCTAGCATTTTTCGTCCGGACATACATACCCAAGATGAGGGGGTCCCCCAAGGTAGCGTCCTTTCGTGTACTCTATTCGCGATTGCCATTAATGGGATCACGGGGGTGATCCCTCCCTCCGTGAATGGGTCACTGTACGTTGACGATTTAATGATGTACGCATCGGCGCCAGTTGTCTCCCAACTCCAACGTAAACTAGAGTGCAATTGCCCAAGTGGTTGCCTGGACAGAATCTCGAGGCTCTAAAATATCTAAAAGCAACACATGTGCACTTCATATCCATCAGTCTCGCACGCACACGGAACCAGACCTCAGACTTTATGGAGAAATGATTCCTTTCCTACCTACAGTCCGCTTTCTATGAGTAATACTCGACCAGAAACTAACCTGGAAGTACCACGTGCAGCAGCTTATGATAGACTGCTTACAGCGATTTGTCATTCTTTGAATCGCATCACACTTCACCTGGGGTGCAGCTAGAATAACATCACTGCGACTTTACCGCGCTATCATCCGGTCTAAACTGGACTATGGGAGCGTGATCTATGGCTCCGCAAAATCAAATATTCTCAAGACGCTGGAACCAGTTCATAATGCAGCCCTTCGCGCTTGTACTGGAGCTTCCCGCTCCTCCCCTATTGTCAGCCTTCTTTGTGAAACTGGTAAGCCTAGTCTTGCCCTGCGACGGGAACAAATTGACCTCCAATTTTATTGCCATGTTCTTGCTCGCCCAACCTCCCCTACGTGTACCGCAATCCGACAGCGCCACCCCAATCTTGCTCCTTCTTAGAGCTTCTCAAAACGTATCGAGCTCCTTACTGCTGAGCTTGGACTACCACATATCATGGTGGACCCTCTCCCACGAGATGCTATTCCCATCTGGGGTTTACCAGAAAATATGCTCTGCCCTCACTATTTTACTGGCCGAAAGGCAGATGTTGCACCGCAAAACCTTCGAGCTATTTTTATAGCCCATGCGGAGACTCATCACGCTGAGAGCTTGCCTATCTTCACTGATGGAGTGGTGGGAAATGAGAGGGCGGACGAAGCGGCGCGAAGAGCTGCAGCGGCGCCTGATCCAGCAGAACAGCGTACACTCCCATGTAAAGACTTACCCAGCGATTAAAATAGCTGTGCGAAATAAATGGAACATGGAATGGTCTGATGTTCCTATGAACAATAAATTACGTACTATTAGAGACACAACCATACCCTGGGTCTCATCAAGCAGCCGATCTCGACGGACTGAGGTAACTCTATGCCGATTGAGAATAGGACATAGCAGACTAACGCACAGACATCTAATGGAGGCGTCGCCACCTCCTTACTGTATGGACTGTCTAGTCCCTTTTACAATAGCCCATGTCTTGGCAGAATGCCCCACATGGACGGAATGTCGGCACACATACTTCCCCAGGAGCCGGTTCCTTGACCTTCCTTATATACTCCGCGTAATGCTTACTGAGTTCCCTCAGAGACAATTCAGTGCGGAACCACTTCTCAGCTACCTTCAAGAAACCGGCCTCCTAACTTAAATCTGATCTGTTGTGAATTGATCATACTAAATCTTACTTACCAATGAACTCCTCCATTTCGGAGGACCACCGCTTTCTTTGCTCACTTTGAGAAGGACACATTTGTGACCTCTCTATATATCCCGATAAACAGTAGTGACCTGAGCATGCCGTGAGTCAAACGATTCCGGAGACTGAGGATGATTTGTCGATGACTCAATGCAGCGCTGGCTGCTGGTTTGAAGTTCAGTGCCAGAAGGACTTTGACTCCCGTGCACTAGAAAACCTTGACACTCAAATCTAATCTTGTGTGAGTGGCAGCGTGAGCAGCTCTGTTTATGTGACTATTGGTGTTCTTCAGGGTTCTGTCCTTGGACCGCTGCTGTTTTTTGACCTATATTAATCGTATCTCCAGTGGTCTTCATGCAAGTTCAAGGCTTTGCAGACTTCTACAAGTTGTACATGAGATCCTCACGAAAGGACACCGAGCCTGCCATTCAAAGCGCCATCACTCTAAAGAGGTTTAGATACAGTTTAGTGTGTTACAAGTTCCTGGAATCATGGATTGAATCCAGTAAAGTGTGTTGTACTGCGCTTTTATTGAGGTCGCATTAATTTTGATGCTCTAATTCCTGTTTACCAGTACTTCATGTAAGGAAGAGCATCGAAGTTTGTCACTGCACGAAGAATTGGGTGTCAGTGCGGAAACAAGTCTCAGATTCCACCCTCAAATTCCACCCTCATATTCCACCCTCATATTCGTGTGGTGGCTGCAAAAACTGGTCAGTTGGTAGACTTGACTACTCGTTGAGATCAACTGTCTGCAGGTCCCCGGAGTTTATGCTGTCCGTAAACGTTTTGCTTATTCGTCCATTTATTAAGTATATATGCATCATGCGTTCGAGACAATGGATATTGGGAGCACTGCAGGCTGCGTGAATCTATTCAGAGAAGATGGGCCAGAAATATTGATGAACTTTCTGATATGCACTGTAGTAGTCGATTGAGGAACCTGGAATGTTTTCTGTTAAGGGTCGGTTTCGGAGATCAGACTAGATAAAATACTGGAAAATTTTGCATGGGCAATCATTGGCTATCAGTGATGGAACTACGGGTCATTTGCTGAAGTAGGTGTTTCATATGTCCACAGTGGGTCGTTCAGTGTGAGGTGTGTTGGTGTGAGGTGTGTTGGTGTGGGGAATGGTGTGTCTACTGAGAGTGTGCGGTTGAGCAAGCCTTTGCTGATCTTATGAATGATGAAATTTTTAATTTCGAGTGGAAGGATGGTGTAAAGCAGAGGTTGGGAAGGGGAGACATGAGTGTGAAGGTAGCGAGAGAGCGTGCAATGAATAAGAATGAGTGGTAAACGGTTGTGAGAGGATAATTTTTTTACTCTGCCCTGATGTGTTTTCTCGCCTTTGGCTTCTCGATGAGAAACGGGATGGTCTTGAGGGGGGGCGGTCACTATGACGCGGCAGGGCCAAACCAGTCACACTGTTGGGCCTGCTGCTGACACTGACCGCGGACCGTACTCATGACCCAGAGTGTGTGTTGCAGGGCTTTCTGGCCCGACTCTTTAGCGCAAAAGGGCTAAGTTGTGTGAGTGTATGTGAGGAATAAGAAGTGCACCTTGTCGTCTGTCACCCCCTTTCATGGGAGATTCGGCCTAGTGTCTCTATCTGATGATGGTCAATCCGAAGCTAGTACTGTATGCATGCATATTTGTGACTAACTGAATTTATTTGTAGTCAATTGCCAGCAGCACAAATTTTCAGATTTTTCTGCTCTATTATCTTGCCATGCTTTAACAGTTGTGGTGTGCTGTGATATTTGTGACTCTTGTCCTGCTCTCTACTCTGGCTTTGCTGGTGTGTTGGGCAGTCTTGAGATACCTAGGTGAGATACCAAGGTGAGATGCCAAGGTGAGATACCAAGGTGAGATACCAAGGTGAGATACCAAGGTGAGATACCAAGGTGAGATACCAAGGTGAGATACCAAGGTGAGATACCAAGGTGAGATACCAAGGTGAGACACTTCAATCTAATCTAGCAAGGTGAGATAACATGGTGAGGTAGCATGGTGAGACAGCAACACCTCAGCACTGCTTGCCACATCCAGTCCACTCACCTTTACCACCTCCTTTCCTCTTCCCACTCATTTGATCCTCTTTTAATCTATGCTCCACTCTCAATCTTCCTTCTACCAGTAGACGATCAGACATTTTTCCACTCTCCTCACCAAAACACCCACACATCCAACAGCCTCCTCACCACTCTCCTCGAAATCAACACAAAATCCATCAGCGCCCCATCCACCACTGAACTACAGACCATCTTTGCCCTTGTGTACTAGTGAATATTTCGCTTCTTGAACAAGCTTGTTCTCCCACCTGCTCCCGCTCAAAGCATAATCTTATCAGGTTCGCTCCTCTAACATTCCTACCTGGAATGCCTTATCTTTCTACCACATTCTCCACCACCACACCTCTAACTCGAGCATTTAGGTCCCCCAGTACAACCACGTTGTACTGACCTCCAAAACTCTTAATGCACTCATTTAGACTAATCCTAAACTTCTCCCTCTCCTCCATATTCCTCTCCCTACCTGGTCCATAAGCCCTCACAAGTGCCGAACTTTCTATCTGAACTCATGCCTAATCTTTCATCATGGCAGCTTTGCGCAAAGGCAGTACCGTAACCAATAAGGACGAGTGAGTTTAAAAATACCATCGCATACTGTTCTCCTCGTCTAAGCTTCAAAGTTTACAGGTTTCCAGGGCATAAACCTTTTATTTTTGCTCCTTCAAAATAAGAGCCGGTTACCGCTCTCAGCCGAACATCGTTCCGATACCGATTGTCGTCTTGTTAAGGTTAAAGTTTTCAACTAGGAAATTTGGAGAGATCGACTATCATCTTTTTAGAGCAAAATCAGTGTCCTCGTTAAACACCAACATTTCATTTATCCCTTGGTGTAAATAATTTGTGATGAGAAAGAGGTGAGCCCCCAAGACACCAGGGTATTGACACCGTGAAAAAACGAGTCCCTATTCAAAAAATGCATATAATTCAAAAATTGAGAAATAATAATTTGCTTAAAGTTTAATTTTAGATTCACATTTAAATTTAGCTCTAAGTCAAAGAGGTATA
>SDVV010005783.1:0-18936 GCA_016164225.1 Gammarus roeselii | reverse complement strand
ATTCTGAACAGCGGTTCAAAAGTTATTGAAGGTTGAATTTTGAATTTCATAAATTTTCGTGTTTTTTACTTTGCGGAAACGCTTAGCGTGAGCCATCCAGAAGTTGCAGAGAAGAAAACAAACATGCGTTCGACAGATCAAGAGTGTTGCTACAACATATTGAAACACCTAATCATTCTTGCCAGCCGTTCAGAAGTTATTAGGGTCCAAAATTGTCCTATTTCTTACCTTGAAATCATGAGTAAAATTCCCCAAGACTTTCGGGCGGAACTTTCCCGAAAAAACAAATTATGCTTTTGCAGAAACGCTTATCGCGAGCCACCCAGGCATGCTAGAGACAATGAAAAAGAAGTTTCTTGTAGAAAAGGAGTGGAACTACCTTCGTATTGTTATACCAAGCCAATTGGATGACGGGAAAAAAAGTTATCAGCTCTCAAATTTGCGCAAAATTTGAATGATTGAATTTATTGTTTTTGGTTTTCATTGTTGTGGGCGATCCCTAGGACAAAATTTTCATCCGAGGCAACGAACGTACAGGAGAAAAGAAGCGCAACAACTTTTAGTTCGTGTTTCTTAGCATTTTGCAGTTTTGTTCAAAAGTTATACCAAGTCAAAGTTGGTAAATTTTTTATTTTTTCAGTTTTCTATCGTTTTCAAGATCTTAGCGTGGGCCAACCATTAGTTTCCCAGACAAAACAACGAATGCTTTCAAAAGCCACTGCGTAGTTCTACAGTGTATTAACATCCCAAATCATCCTGAGCAGCGGTTCAAAAGTTATTGAAGGTTGAAATTTGGCTTTCAGAAAGTTACGTGTTTTTCACTTTGCGGAAACGCTTAGCGTGAGCCATCCAAACGTTGCAGAGAAGAAACCAAACGTAAGTTCGACAGATCAAAAACGGTGCTAAAATATATTGAAACAGCAAATCATTCTAGCTAGATGTTCAGAAGTTATTGATATCCAAAGTGTCACTATTTTGCAACTTGAAATCATAGGTGAAATTCCCCAAGACTTTCGGACGAAACCTCCCCGAAATAAATAAAACAAATTATGTTTTTTGCGGAAACGCTTACCGTGGACCACACAGATGCGATAGAGACAATCGAAAAGAAGTTTCTTGTAGACGAGGAGTGCGACTACCAAGCAAATTTAATGATGGGGTTAAAAGTTATCAGCTCTGAAAGTTGGACAAAAATGAGATTTTCAAATTTCCCTTTTATGTTCCATTTATTGTTGGTGATCCAATGGAACAACTTCAAATTGAACAAAAGGATTCGACAGAAGAAGAATAGCGCAACAGTTTTTAGCACGTGTCTTTATTTATTTTGCAGCTTGGTTCAAAAGTTATTCAAAGTCAAACTTTTCAAATAACTTTTTTTTACGTTTCTGACTGTTTTCAAGAGCTTAGCGTTAGAAACCAGTAGTCTCTCAGACAAAACAGAGAGTGTGTTTGAAAACCACAGCGCAGTTATCTAACATATGTGCATCCCAAAACTGTCTATTAAAACGGTTCAAAAGTTATTCTAGGTTGAATTCTTGATTTCAGAAGTTTTCAAAAATTTTACTTGACGGAATTGCTTAGCATGACCCATGCTGAAGCTGCACAGGAGAAACAAAATGTGTGTTCGACACATAAAGAGTGGTGCTACAACATATTGAAACACCAAAACATTCTGACCAGCTTTCAAAAGTTATTAAACTTTGAATTTTTGATTTATGTTTTTTTTTTCGGAGTCGCTTAGCGTTACTCATCCAGAATTTGCAGAGAACAACAAAGTGTGCGTTGGACAGGCAAAAAGTAATGCTACATCATATCAAAATTCCAAAACATTCTGACCAGCCGTTCCAAAGTTGTCGAGCTTTTGCGGAAATGCTTAACATGAGACACCCAGACATGCTAGGGACAATCGGAAAATGTTTATTGTGGAGTGAGAAAGGGACTACAATATATTGCTCCCCCAAACCTTATTGCACTTGGAGAAAAAAGTGATTACTTTTCAAAGTTGAGCTAAAATGCAATTTTTGAATTTTACCTTTCTGGTTTATGATGTTGTCAACGATTCCGTGCGCAAAAACTTTATTAGATTGAAAGGTTCATCAGAAGAAGAGTAGCACAACAACTTGAAATGCGAGTCTGTTAGCATCCTGCAGCTTGGTTCAAAAGTTATTGCAAGTCAAAGTTGTACAATTTTCAGCTTTTCAAATTTTCACCTCTTTTGATTGCTTAGCGTGAGTCAACCAAAAGTTTCAAAAGAAAATTGATGTTGCGTTCGAAAGCCCTTGCGCAGTTCTAAAATATTGTACTTGGATGCCGCATCATTCTGAGCAGCGGTTCAAAAGTTATTTAAGGTTGATTTTTTTTTTTTTTTTTCACGTTGCAGGAACGCTTAGCGTTAGTCATCCAGAAGTTGCAGAGAAGAAACCAAACATGCGTTCGACAGATCAAGAGTGTTGCTACAACATATTGAAACACCATTTTATTCTAGCCAGCGGTTCAGAAGTTATTGGGCTCCAAATTTTTACTATTTCTCCTCTTGAAATTATGAGCGAAATTCCCCAAGACTTTTGGACGAAACTTCACCGAAAAAAACAAATTATGCTTTGCGGAAACGCTTACCGTGAGCCACCCAGGCATGCTAGAGACAATCAAAAAGAAGTTTCTTTTAGAAAAAAGAGTGGAACTACCTTTGTATGTTCATACCAAGCCAATTGAATTTAGAGGAAAAAAGTTATCAGCTCTCAAGTTTGAGCCAAAATTGAATTTTCGAATTTAATGTTGTTGGTTTTCATTGTTGTGGACGATCCCTAGGACAAAAGTTTGATCCAAGGCGACGAAAGTACAGAAGAAGAGTAGCGCAACAACTTTTAGTGCGTGTCTCTAAGCATTCTGCAGTTTTGTTCAAAAGTTATTCCAAGTCAAAGTTGGTCATTTTTTTTCAGTTTATATCGTTTTCAAGAGCTTAGCGTGGCCCAACAATTAGCAGTGTATTAGCATCCCAAATTCTCTTGAGCAGCGGTTCAAAAGTTATTAAATGTTGAAATCTGTAGTTCAGAAAGTAACGTGTTTTTTACTTAGCGGAAACCCTTAGCGTGAACCATCCAGAAGTTGCAGAGAAGAAACCAAACGTGCGTTTGACAGATCAAGAGCGGTGCTAAAACATATTGAAACACCAAATAATTCTAGCTTTATGTTCAGAAGTTATTAAGTTCCGAAGTTTCACTATTTTGCACCTCAAATCGGGGGCGAAATTCCCTAAGACTTTCAGACGAAACCTCCCAGAAAGAAACAAATTATGCTTTTGCGGAAACGCTTACCGTGGGCCACACAGATGTGTTAGAGACAATCAAAAAAGAGTTTCTTGTAGACGAGGAGAGCGATTACCTTTGTATTGTTCTATCAAGCAAATTTGATGATAGGGGTAAAAGTTATTAGCTCTCAAATTGGACAAAATTGAGATTCTAAAATTATCATTTTTTTTTCATTCACTGTTGGCGATCCAGAATAAAAAACTCAAATTAAACAAAAGTGTTCGACAAAAGAAGAGTAGCGCAACAACTTTTAGCTCGGGTTATTAAGCATTCTGCAGCTGGGTTCAAAAGTAATTCAAAGTACAACTTTTCAAGAAACTTTTTTTTTACGCTTCTTACAGTTTTCAAGAGCTTAGCGTCAGCCAACCAGTAGTCTCTCAGACAATACGATGAGTGCGTTTGAAAGCCACAGCGCAGTTTTCTAACATATTTGTATTCCGAGACCGTCTGACGGAATTTTCAAAAGTTATTCAAGGTTGAATTTTTAATTTCAGATTTTTTTTGAAAATTTTACTTGGCGGAATTGCTTAGCATGACTCATCCAGAAGTTGCATAGGAAAAACAAAATGTGCGTTCGACACGTGGAGAGTGTTGCTACAACATATTGAAACACCGAAACATTCTGACCAGCCGTTCAAAAGTTAGCAAACTTTGAATTTTAAATTTCCGAAAAAAAATATTTTTCCACTTATCGGAATGGCTTAGCGTTACCCATCCAGAAGCCGCAGAGAAAAAATAAAGTATGCGTTGGACAGGTAAAAAGCGATGCTACAACATTGAAACCCCAAAACATTCTGACCGACCAGCTGTTCAAAAGTTATTGAGCTCCAAAGTTTCGCTACTATTCGCTATTATGTTCATGTATTTGTGGACTTGGTCGTTTTTTCGGAGAAAAACCAAGTTATGCTTTTGCGGAAACGCTTAGCATGAGACACCCAGCCATGCTAGAGACAATCGGAAAAATGTTTCTTGTGAAGTAAGAGGGGGACTACAATATATTGCTCCCCCAAACCTTGTTGCAGTTGGAGAAAAAAGTTATTACTTTTCAAAGTTCATCTAAAATGCAATTTTTGAATTTTACCTTTCCGGTCTTTGGATTTGTGGACGATTCCGCTCGCAAAAACGTTATTCAATTGAAAGGTTGACTAGAAATAGAGTAGCACAACAACTTATAATTCATGTCTGTTAGCATTCTGCAGCTTGGTTCAAAAGTTATTGCAAGTCAAACTTGTACAATTTTCAAATTTTCAAATTTTTACCTCTTTTGAGGGCTTAGCGTGAGCCAACCAGCAGTCTCACAGAAAAACTGATGCGTGCAATCAAAAGCCCTTGCGCAGCGTCATAACATTGTATTCGTGTGCCACATCATTATATGCAGCGATTCAAAAGTTATCAAAGGTTGAATTTTGAATTTTATAGATTTTTTGTGTTTTCTCCTCTGCAGAAACGCTTAGCGTGAGCCATCCAAAAGTTGCATAGAAGAAATCAAACGTGCTTTCGACAGATCGAAAATGTTGCTACATTATATTGAAATACCAACGTATTCTAGCTTGCCGTTCAGAAGTTACTGGGCTCCAAAGTTTTCCTATTTCTCATCTTGAAATCATGGGCGAAATTCCGCAAAACTTACAGACGAAACTTCCCCGAAAAAACAAATTATGTATTTGAGGAAACGCTTACCATGAGCCATCCAGGCATGTTAGAGACAATCGAAAAAAAGTTTCTTGTAGAAGAAGATAGGATCTACTTATTTTTAGATATACCAAGCCAATTACATGACGGGGAAAAAAGTTGTAGATTTCAAAGTTGAGCAAAAATTGAATTTTTGAATTTATTGTTCTTGGTTTCATTGTTGTGGGCGATCCCTAGGACAAAAGTTTGATCCAAGGCATTGAAAGTACGGAAAAAGAGTAGCGCAGTAACTTTTAGTTCGCGTCTCTTAGCATTCTGCAGCTTTTTTTAAAAGTTATTTCAAGTCAAAGTTGGTGAAAAAAAAATCATTTGTCACCGTTTTGAGAGCTTAGCGTGGGCCAACCTTTAGTCTCCCAGACATAACAAAGAGTGCGTTCAAAAGCCACTGCAAAGATCTACAGTGTAATAACATCTTAAACCATCCTGAGCAGCGGTTTAAAAGTTATTAAAGGTTGAAATTTAGATATCAGAAAGTTACGTGTTTTTTACTTTACGGAAACGCTTAGCGTGAGCCATCCAAAAGTTGAAGTGAAGAAACCAAACGTACGTTCGACAGATAAAGAGTGGTGCTAAAACATATTGAAATTCCAAATCATTCTAGCAAGCTGTTCAGAAGTTATTAAGTTCCAAATTTTCACTATTTTTCAACTTGAAATCATGGGATAATTTCCCCAAGACTTTCGGACGAAACCTCCCCGAAAAAATAAATTATGCTTTTGCGGAAACGCTTACCGTGGGCCACACAGATGCAATAGAGACAATCAAACAAAAAGTTTCTTATAGAAAAAGAGTGGAACTACCTTTGTATGTTCATACCAAGCCAATTGAATTTCGGGGGAAAAAGTTATCAGCTCTCAAATTTGAGCAAAAACTGAATTTTCGAATTTAAAGTTTTTGTTTTGCATTGTTGTGGGCGACCCCTAGGACAAAAAATTGATCCAAGTCGAAGAGAGTACAGAGGAAGAGTAGCGCAACAACTTTTAGTTTGTGTCTTCTTGCATTCTTCAGTTTTGTTCAAAAGTTATTCCAAGTCAAAGTTGGTCGTATTTTTATTTTTTCAATTTCTATCGTTTTTAAGAGCTTAGCGTGGGCCAACCATCAGTCTCCCAGACAAAACAAAGAAAGCGTTCAAGAGCACCGGCGCAGCTCTACAGTTTATTTGCATCCCAAATCCTCTTGAGCAGCGGTTCAAAAGTTATTAAAGGTTGAAATGTGGAGTTCAGAAAGGTACGTGTTTTTTACTTTGCGGAAACCCTTAGCGTGAACCATCCAGAAGTTGCAGAGAAGAAACCAAACGTGCGTTTGACAGATCAAGAATGGTGCTAAAACATGTTGAAACACCAAAATATTTTAGCTTGATGTTCAGAAGTTATTGAGCTCCAAAGTTTCACTATTTTGCACCTCGAAATCGGGGGCAAAATTCCCTAAGACTTTCAGACGAAACCTCCCGGAAAGAAACAAATTATGCTTTTGCGAAAACGCTTATCGTGGGCCACACAGATGTGCTAGAGACAATCGAAAAAGAGTTTCTTGTAGACGAGGAGAGCGACTACCTTTATATTGTTCTATAAAGCCAATTTGATGATGGGGGTACAAGTTATTAGCTCTCAAAGTTGTACAAAATTGAGATTTTCAAATTTTCCTTTTTCCTTTCATTCACTGTTGGCGATCCAGAGGAACAAATTCAAATTAAACAAATGGGTTCGACAGAAGGAGAGTAGCGCAACAACGTTTATCTCGGGTTATTAAGGATTCTGCAGCTTGGTGCAAAAGTTATTCAAAGTCAAACTTTTCAAAAAACTTTTTTTTACGTCTTTCACCATTTTCAAGAGCTTAGCGTCAGCCAACCAGTAGTCTCTCGAATGAAACGAAGAACGCGTTTGAAAACCACAGCGCAGCTCTCTAACATATTTGCATCCCGAAATAGTCTGACAAATTGTTCAAAAGTTATTCAAGGTTGAATTTTTGATTTCATAAATTAAAAAAAAAAAAAATACTTGACGGAATTGCTTAGCATGACCCATCTAGAAGTTGCATAGGAAAAACAAAATGTGCGTTCGACACGTGAAAAGTGGTGCTCCAACATATTGAAACATCAAAACATTATGACCAGTCGTTCAACAGTTATTAAACTTTGAATTTTAAATTTTGAAATTATTGATTTTATCACTTTTCGGAATGACTTGGCGTTCCCCATCCAGAAGTTGCAGAAAAAAATAAAGTTGGCGTTGGACAGATAACAAGCGATGCTACAACATATTGAAACCCCGGAACATTCTGACAAGCTGTTCAAAAGTTATTGAGCTCCAAAGTTTCGCTACTATTCGCTATTTTATTCATGTATTTGTGGACTTGGTAGTTTTTTCGGAGAAAAACCAAATTATGCTTTTGCGGAAACGCTTAGCATGAGACACCCAGCCATGCTAGAGACAAATCGGAATAAGGATTCTTGTGAAGTAAGAAGCTACAATATATTGCTCCTCCAAAATCTTATTGCACTAGGAGAAAAAAGTTATAACATTTCAAAGTTGAGCTAAAATGCAATTTTTGAATTTTACCTTTTCGGTTTTTGGATTTGTGGACGATTTCGCTCGCAAAAACTTTATTTAATTGAAAGGTTCACTAGAAATAGAGTAGCACAACAACTTATAATTCAAGTTTGTTAGCACTCTGCAGCTTGGTTCAAAAGTTATTGCAAGTCAAAGTTGTACAATTTACAAATTTTCAAATTTTTACCTCTTTTGAGGGCTTAGCGTGAGCCAACCAGTAGTCTCACAGAAAAAATGATGTGTGCAAAAAAAAACCTTGCGCAGCGTCACAACATTATATGTGTGCCACATCATTTTATGCAGCGGTTCAAAGGTTATTGAAGGTTGAATTTTGAATTTCATAAATTGTGTTTTCCCCTTTGCAGAAACGCGTAGCGTGAGCCATCCAGAGGTCGCAGAGGAAAAATCAAACATGCGTTCGACAGATTAAGAATGTTGCTGCAACATATTGAAACACCAAATAATTCGAGCCAACCGTTCAGAAGTTATTAGGCTCCAAAGTTGTCCTATTTCTCACCTTGAAATCATGAGCGAAATTCCCCAAGACTTTAGGACGAAACTTCCCAGAAAAAAAAACAAATTATGCTTATTCGGAAACGCTTACCGTGAGCCACCCGAGCATGCTAGAGACAATCGAAAAAAAGGTTCATGTAGAAAAAGAGTGGAACTACCTTTGTATTGCTATACCAAGCCAATTAGACGACGGGAAAAAAGTTATCAGCTTTCAAATTTGAGAAAAAAATGAATTTTTGAATTTATTGTTTTAGGTTATCATTGTTGTGGCGATCCATAGGACAAAAGGTTGATCCAAGGCAACGAAAGTACAGGAGAAGAGTATCGCATTAACTTTTAGTTCGTGTCTCCTAGCATTCTGCAGCTTTGTTCAAAAGTTATTCCAAGTCAAAGTTGGTCAATTTTCATTTTTTTCAGTTGTTGACGTTTTCAATAGTCAAAACACAGCGAGCGTTCAAAAGTCACTGCTTAGTTCTACAGTGTATTAGCATCCTAAATCATCCTAAGCAGCGGTTCAAAAGTTATTAAGGTTGGAATTTGGATTTCAGAAAGTTACGTGTTTTTCACTGTGCGGAAACTCTTTGTGTGAGCCATCCAAAAGTTGCAGAGAAGAAACCAAATCTACGTTCGACAGATCAAGAGTGGTGCTAAAATATATTGAAACACCAAATCATTCTAGCAAGCTTTTCAGAAGTTATTAAGCTCCAAAGTTTCACTATTTTGCTCCTTGAAATCGTGGGCGAAATTCCCCAAGACTTTCGAACGAAACTTCCCCGAAAAAATAAATTATGTTTTTTCGGAAACGCTTACCGTGGGCCACACAGACATGCTTGAGACAATCGAAAAAAAATTCTTGCTCCCCCAAAACTTATTGCGCTTCGAGAAAAAAGTTATTACTTTTAAAAGTACAGCTAAAATGGAAATTTTGAATTTTTTCTTTCTGGTTTTTGATTTTGTGGACGATTCCGTGCGCAAAAACTCTATTCAATTGAAAGGTTCACTAGAAAAAGAGTAGCACAAAAACTTGAAATGCGGGTTTGTTAGCATTCTGCAGCTTGGTTCAGAAGTTATTGCAAGTCAAAGTTGTACAATTTTCAGCTTTTCAAATGTTCACCTCTTCTGAGGGCTTAGCGTGAGCTAAGCAAAAGTTTCAGAGAAAAACTGATGTGTGCGTTCAAAAGCCCTTGCGCAGCGTCACAACATTGTATTCGCGAGCCGCGTCATTCTATGCAGCGGTTCAAAAATTATTGAAGGTTGAATTTTAAATTTCATAATTTTTTGTGTTTTCCACTTTGCAGAAACGCTTAGCGTGAGCTATCCAGAAGTTGTAGAGAAGAAACCAAACATGCGTTGGACAGATCAAGAGTGTTGCTACAGAATATTGAAACACCAATATATTCTGGCCAGTAGTTCAGAAGTTATTAGGCTCCAAAGTTGTCCTATTTCTCACTTTGAAATAAAAGGCAAAATTCCCCTAGACTTATTGACTAAACTTCCCCGCAAGAAAAAAAATATTCATATGCGGAAACGCTTACCGTGAGCCACCCAGGCATGCTGGAGACAATCGAAAAAAAGTTTCTTGTTGGAGAAGATGATCTACTTGTTTTTGATATACCAAGCCAATTACATGACGGTAAAACAAGTTATTGGATCTCAAAATTGAGCAAAAAAATAATTTGTGAATTTGATGGTCTTGGTTTTCATTGTTGTGGGCGATCCCTAAGACAAAAATTTAATCCAAGTCAATGAAAGAACAGAAGAAGAGTAGTGCAACAATTTTCAGTTCGTGTCTCTTAGCATTCTACAGCTTTGTTCAAAAGTTATTCCAAGTCAATGTTGGTATTTTTTTTTTAGTTTTTCACTGTTTTCAAGAGCTTAGCGTGGGCCAACCATCAGTCTCCAAAACAAAAAAAAAGAGTGCGTTCAAAAGCCACTTCGTAGCTCTACAGTGTATTAGCATCCCAAATCATCCTGAGCAGCAGTTCAAAAGTTATTAAAGGTTGAAATTTGGAGTTCGGAAAGTTACGTGTTTTTCATTTTTCGGAAACGCATAGCGTGAGCGATCCAACAAGTTGCAGAGAAGAAACCAAGCGTACGTTCGACAGATCAAGAGTGGTGCTAAAACATATTGAAAAACCAAATCATTCTGGCTAGCTGTTCAAAAGTTATCAAGCTCCAAAGTTTCACTATTTTGGACCTTGAACTCGTGGGCGAAATTCCCCAAGACTTTCAGACGAAACCTCAACGAAAAAAAACAAATTATGCTTTTGCGGAAACGCTCACCATGAGCCACACAGATGCGCTAGAGACAATCGAAAAGAAGTTCCTTGTAGACGAGAAGTGCGACTACATTTGTATTGTTCTACCAAGCCAATTTACTGATGGGGGTAAAAGTTATTAGCTCTCAAAGTTGGACAAAAATTAGATTTTCAAATTTTCACTTTCATCTTTCATTCACTGTTGGCGATTCAGTGGAACAAATTCAAATTGAACAAAAGGGTTCGACAGAAAAAGAATTGCGCATCACCTTTTAGCAAGTGTCTTCAAGCATTCTGCAGCTTGGTTCAAAAGTTATTCGAAGTCAAACTTTTCAAACAATTTTTTTTTCTACCGTTTTCAAGAACTTAGCATCAGCCAACCAGTAGTCACTCGGACAAAACAAAGATCGCGTTTGAAAGCCACAGCGTAGTTCTCTAACATATTTACATCCGAAAACCGTCTGACAATCGAATGAAAAGTTATTCAAGGTTGAATTTTCAATTTCATAAATTTTCAAAAAGTTTACTTGGCGAAATTGCTTAGCATGAGATATCCAGAAGTTGCAGAGGAGAAGCAAAATGTGCCTTCGACACGTAAAGAGTGGTGCTAAAACATATTGAAACTCCAAAATATTATGGCAGAATGTTCCAAAGTTATCAAACTTTGAATTTTGATTTATGAAATTTTGATTTTTTCAATTTTCGGAATCGCTTAACGTTACCCATCCAGGAATTGCAGAGGAAAAACAAAGTGTGCGTTGGATAGGTAAAAAAATATGCTACAGCATATTGAAACATCAAACCATTCTAATCAGCCGTTCAAAAGTTATTGAGCTCCAAAGTTTCGCTACTATTCGCTATTATGTTCATGTATTTGTGGACTTGGTCGTTTTTTCGGAGAAAAACCAAATTATGCTTTTGCGGAAACGCTTAGCAGGAGACACCCAGACATGCTAGAGGCAATCGAAGAAATGTTTCTTGTGAATTAAGAAAGGGGCTACAACATATGGCTCTCACAAACCTTATTGCACTTGGAGAAAGAAGTTATCACTTTTCAAACTTGAGCTAAAATAAAAAAATGGATTTTTATCTTTCTGGTTTTTGATTTTGTGGACGATTCCGTGCTCAAAAACTTCATTCCATCGAAAGGTTCACTAGAAGAAGAGTAGCACAACAACTTGAAATTCGTGTCTGTTAGCATTCTGCAGCTTGGTTTAAAAGTTATTGCAAGTCAAAGCTGTACAATTTTCAGCTTATCAAATTTTCACCTCTTTTGGGGGCTTAGCGTGAGCCAACCAGTAGTCTCACAAAAAACTTATGTGTGCGTTCAAAAGCACTTGCGCAGTTTCACAACATTGTATTCGCATGTTGCATCATTCTGAGCAGCGGTTCAAAAGTTGTTAGAGGTTGAATTTTGAATTTCATAAATTTTCGTGTTTTTCACTTTGCGGAAACGCTTAGCGTGAGCCATCTAGAAGTTGCAGAGAAGAAAACAAACATGCGTTCGACAGATCAAGAGTGTTTCTACAACATATTGAAACACCAAATCATTCTTGCCAGCCGTTCAGAAGTTAGTAGGCTCCAAAGTTGTCCTATTTCTTACCTTTAAATCGTGAGTGAAATTCCCCAAGACTTACGGGCGAAACTTTCCTGCAAGAACAAATTATGCTTCTGTGGAAACGCTTACCGTGAGCCACCCAGGCATGCTAGAGACAATCGAAAAAAAGTTTCTTGTAGAAGAAGAGAGGATTTTTTTTATATATCAAGCCAATTACATGACGGGGAGAAAAGTTATTGGATCTCAAAGTTGAGCAACAATTAAAAATTTTTGAATTTAATGTTTTTGGTTTTTATCATTGTGGGCGATCCCTAAGACAAAATTTTTATTCTAAGGTAACGAAAGTACAGAAGAAGAGTAGCGCGACAACTTTTAGTACGTTCTCTTAGCATTCTGCAGCTTTGTCCAAAAGTTATTCCAAGTCAAAGTTGGTCAATTTTTTATTCATTCAGTTTTCATAGATTTCAAGAGCTAAGCGTGGGCCAACCATTAGTCTCCCAGACAAAACAAAGTGTGCGTTCAAAAGCCACTTTGTAGTTCTACAGTGTATTAACATCCCAAATCATCCTGAGCAGCGGTTCAAAAGTTATTGAAGGCTGAAATTTGGATTTCAGAAAGTTACGTGTTTTTCACTTTGCGGAAACGCTTAGCGTGAGCCATCCAAAAGTTGCAGAGAAGAAACCAAACGTACGTTCGACAGATCAAAAGTGGTGCTAAAATATATTGAAACACCGAATCATTCTAGCAAGCTGTTCAGAAGTTATTGATATCCAAGGTTTCCCTATTCTGCACCTTGAAATCATGGGCGAAATTCCCCAAGACTTTCAGACGAAACCTCCCCAAAAATAAACAAAATATGTTTTTTTGCGGAAACGCTTACCGTGGGCCACACAGATGCGATAGAACCAATCGAGAAGAAGTTTCTTGTAGACGAGGAGTGCGACTACCTTTGAATTGTTCTACCAAGCCAATTTACTGATGGGGGTAAAAGTTATCAGTTATCAGCTCTGAAAGTTGGACATAAATTAGATTTTCAAATTTCCCTTTTTTCTTCCATTTATTGTCGGCGATACAATGGAACCACTTCAAATTGAACAAAAGGGTTCGACAGAAGAAGAATAGTGCAACAGTTTTTAGCCCAAGCGCAGTTCTCTAACATATGTGCATCCCAAAACCGTCTATCAAAACGGTTCAAAAGTTACTCTAGGTTGAATTTTTGATTTCAGAAGTTTTCAAAAAATTTACATGACGGAATTGCTTAGCATGACCCATGTTGAAGTTGCACAGGAGAAACAAAATGTGTGTTCGACACATTAAGAGTGGTGCTACAACATCTTGAAACACCAAAACATTCTGACCAGCTGTTTATAAATTATTAAACTTTGAATTTTTGATTTTTGATTTTTTTTTTCGGAATCGCTTAGCGTTACTCATCCAGAATTTGCAGAGAAAAACAAAGTGTGCGTTGGACAGGTAAAAAGTGATGCTACATCAAATTGAAATTTCAAAACATTCTGACCAGTCGTTCAAAAGTTATTGAGTTCCAAAGTTTCGCTACTCTTCGCTATTATGTTCATGTATGTGTGGACTTGGTCATTTTTTTCAGAGAAAAACCAAATTATGCTTTTGCGGAAACGTTTAGTATGAGACACCGAGACATGCCAGAGACAATCGGAAGAATGTTTATTGTGAAGTGAGAAAGGGACTACAATATATTGCTCCCCAAAACCTTATTGCACTTAGAGAAAAAAGTGATTGCTTTTCAAAGTTGATCTAAAATGAAATTTTTGAATTTAACCTTTCTGGTTTATGATGTTGTCAACGATTCCGTGCGCAAAAACTTTATTAGATTGAAAGGCTCACTCGAAGAAGATTAGCACAACAACTTAAAATGCGAGTCTGTTAGCATTCTGCAGCTTGGTTCAAAAGTTATTGCAAGTCAAAGTTGTACAATTTTCAGCTTTTCAAATTTTTACCTCTTTTGATTGCATAGCGTGAGTCAGACAGAAGTTTAAAAAAACTGATGAGTGCGTTCGAAATCCCTTGCGCAGTTCTACAATATTGTACTTGTATGTCGCATCAATCTGAGCAGCGGTTCAAAAGTTATTGAAGGTTGATTTTTTTTTTTTTCAAAGTTCGTGTTTTTCACGTTGCAGAAACGCTCAGCGTTAGCCATCTATAAGTTGCAGGGAAGAAACCAAACATGCGTTCGACAGATCAAGAGTGTTGCTACAACATATTGAAACACCATTTTGTTCTAGCCAGCGGTTCAGAAGTTATTGGGCTCCAAAGTTTCACTATTTCTCCACTTGAAATCATGAGCGAAATTCCCCAAGACTTTCAGACGAAACTTCCCCGAAAAGACAAATTATGCTTTTGCGGAAACGCTTACCGTGAGCCACCCAGACATGCTAGAGACAATCAAAATGATTTTTTTTTAGAAAAAGAGTGGAACTAACTTTGTATGTCCATACCAAGCCAATTGAATTTTGGGAAAAAAAGTTATCTGCTCTCAAGTTTTAGCAAAAATTGATTTTTCGAATTTAATGTTTATGGTTTTTATTGTTGTGGGCGATCCCTAGGACAAAAGTTTTATCCAAGGCGACAAAAGTACAGAAGAATAGTGCAACAACTTTTAGTGCGTGTCTCTTAGCATTCTGCAGTTTTGTTCAAAAGTTATTCCAAGTCAAAGTTGGTCAATTTTTTTTCTTCAGTTTTTTATCGTTTTCAAGAGCTTAGCGTGGGCCAACCATTAGTCTTCTAGACAAAACAAAAAGAGCGTTAAAAAGTCACTGCGCAGCTCTTCAGTGTAATAGCATCCCAAATCCTCTTGAGCAGCGGTTCAAAAGTTATAAAAGGTTGAAATTTGGAGTTCAGAAAGTTACGTGTTTTTTACTTTGCGGAAACCCTTAGCGTGAACCATCCAGAAGTTGCAGAGAAGATCAAGAGTGGTGCTAAAACATATTGAAACACCAAATAAGTCTAGCTCTATGTTCAGAAGTGATTAAATTCCGAAGTTTCACTATTTTGCACCTCGAAATCAGGGGTGAAATTCCCTAAGACTTTCAGACGAAACCTCCCCGAAAGAAACAAATTTTGCTTTTGCGGGAACGCTTACCGTGGGCCACACAGATGTGCTAGAGACAATTGAAAATAAATTTCTTGTAGAAGAAGAGTGGATCTACTTTTTTTGATATACCAAGCCAATTACATGACGGGGAAAAAAGTTATTGGATCTCAAAGTTGAGCAAAAATTGAATTTATGAATTTATTGGACGAGGAGAGCGACTACCTTTGTATTGTTCTATAAAGCCAATTTGATGATAGGGGTAAAAGTTATTAGCTCCCAAAGTTGGACAAAATTGAGATTTTCAATTTTTCCTTTTTCCTTTCATTCACTGTTGGCGATCCAGAGGAACAAATTCAAATTAAACTAATGGGTTCGACAGAAGGAAAGTAGCGCAACAACTTTTAGCTCGGGTTATTAAGGATTCTGCAGCTTGGTGCAAAAGTTATTCAGAGTCAAACTTTTCAAAAAACTTTTTATTCGTTTTTTCACCATTTTCAAGAGCTTAGCGTCAGCCAACCAGTAGTCTCTCGAATGAAAAAAAGAGTGCGTTTGAAAACCACAGCGCAGTTCTCTAACATATTTGCATCCCGAAATAGTCTGACAAATTGTTCAAAAGTTATTCAAGGTTGAATTTTTGATTTAAGAAATTTTTCAAAAATATTACTTGACGGAATTGCTTAGCATGACCCATTTAGAAGTTGCATAGGAAAAACAAAAAGTGCGTTCGACGAGTGAAGAGGGGTGCTCCAACATATTGAAACACCAAAACATTCTGACCAGCCGTTCAAAAGTTATTAAACTTTGAATTTAAACATTTTGAAATGAATAATTTTATCACTTTTCGGAATGACTTAGCGTTACCCATGCAGAAGTCGCAGAGAAAAAAAAAAGTTTGCGTTGGACAGGTAAAGAGCGATGCTACAACATATTGAAACCCCGGAACATTCTGACAAGCTGTTCAAAAGTTATTGAGCTCCAAAGTTTCGCTACTATTCGCTATTATGTTCATGTATTTGTGGACTTGGTAGACTTTTCGGAGAACAACCAAATTATGCTTTTGCGGAAACGCTTAGCATGAGACACCCAGCCATTCTAGAGACAATCGGAATAATGTTTCTTGTGAAGTAAGAAGCTACAATATATTGCTCCCCCAAATCCTATTGCACTTAGAGAAAAAAGTTATAACTTGTCAAAGTTGAGCTAAATGCAATTTTTGAATTTTACCTTTTCGGTTTTTGGATTTGAGGACGATTCCGTTCGCAAAAACTTTATTTAATAGAAAGGCTCACTAGAAATAGAGTAGCACAACAACTTATAATTCATGTTTGTTAGCACTCTGCAGCTTGGTTCAAAAGTTATTGCAAGTCAAAGCTGTACAATTTTCAAATTTTCAAATTTTTACCTCTTTTGAGGGCTTAGCGTGAGCCAACCAGTAGTCTCACAGAAAAACTGATGTGTGCAATCAAAAGCCCTTGCGCAGTGTCACAACATTGTATGTGTGCCGCATCATTTTATGCAGCGGTTCAAAGTTTATTAAAGGTTGAATTTTGAATTTCATACATTTGTGTGTTTTCCCCTTTGCAGAAACGCGTAGCGTGAGACATCCAGGAGTTGCAGAGAAGAAACCAAACATGCGTTCGACAGATCAAGAGTGTTGCTACAACATATTGAAATACCAACGTATTCTAGCTCGCCGTTCAGAAGTTATTAGGCTCCAAAGTTGTCCTATTTCTCACCTTGAAATCGTGGGCGAAATTCTCCAAGACTTTCAGACAAAAGTTCCCCGAAAAAACAAATTATGCTTTTGCGGAACCGCTTACCGTGAGCCATCCAGGCATGCTAGAGACAATCGAAAATAAATTTCTTGCCAATTACATGACGGGGAAAAAAGTTATTTGATCTCAAAGTTGAGCAAAAATCGAATTTTTGAATTTAAAGTTTGATCCAAGGCAACAAAATTACAAAAGAAGAGTAGCGCAACAACTTTTAATTCGTGTCGCTTAGCATTCTGCAGCTTTTTTCAAAAGTTATTCCAAGTCAAAGTTGGTCATTTTTTTTCAATTTTCACAGTTTTCAAGAGCTTAGCGTGGGCCAACCATTAGTCTCCCAGACAAACAAAGAGTGCGTTCAAAAGCCACTGCGTAGCTCTACAGTGTATTAGCATCTTAAACCATCCTGAGCAGCGGTTTAAAAGTTATTCAAGGTTGAAATTTAGATTTCGGAAAGAGACATGTTTTTTACTTTGCGGAAACGCTTAGCGTGAGCCATTCAAGAGTTGCAGATAAGAAACTAAACGTACGTTCGACAGATCAAGAGTGGTGCTAAGACATATTGAAACACCAAATCATTGGCAAGCTCATTTTGGCAAGCTGTTCCAAAGTTCCACTATTTTGCAACTTGAAATCATGGGCTTAAATATCATAAATTTTTGTGTTTTTCACTTTTCAGAAACGCTTAGCATCAGCTATCCATAAGTTGCAGAGAAGAAACCAAACATGCGTTTGACAGATCAAGAGTGTTGCTACAACATATTGAAACACCAAATTGTTCTAGCCAGTCGTTCAGAAGTTATTAGGCTCCAAAGTTGTCCTATTTCTCACCTTGAAATCGGGGACGAAATTCCCCAGGACTTTCGGACGAAACCTCCCCGAAAAAATAAATTATGCTATTGCGGAAACGCTCACCGTGGGCCACAAAGATGCGCTAGAGACAATCGAAACCAATTTAATGATGTGGGTAGAAGTTATTAGCTCTCAAAGTTGGGCAAAAAATGAGATTTTCAAAATTTTACTCTTTTCTTTCATTCTTTGTTGGCGATCTAGTGAAACAAATTCAAATTGATTAAAAGGGTTCGACAGAAAAAGAGTAACGCAACAACTTTTAGCTCGCGTCTTTAAGCATTCTGCAGCTTGGTTCAAAAGTTATTCAAAGTCAAACTTTAAAAAAAACTTTTTTTTACGTTTTGACCGTTTTCAAGAGCTTAGCTTTAGCCAACCAGTAGTCTCTCAGACAAAACAAAGAGTGCGTCTATAAGCTACGGCGCAGTTCTCTAACATATTTGCATCCCGCAATCGTCTAACAAACGGTTCGAAAGTTATTCAAGGTTGAATTTTTTATTTCAAAAGTTTTCAAAATTTTCACTTGGCAGAATTGCTTAGCATGACCCATCCAGAAGTTGCACAGGAGAAACAAAATTTGCGTTCGACTCGTATAGAGTGGTGATTTAACATATTGAAACACCAAAACATTCTGATTAGCCGTTAAAAAGGTATTGAACTTTGAATTTTTGATTTTTGAAATGTTTGATTTTTTCACTTTTCGGAATCGCTTAGAGTTACCCATCCAGAAGTTGCAGAGAAAAAACAAAGTGTGCGTTGGACAGGTAAAAAGTGATGCTAAAATATATTGGAACCCCAAAATATTCTAACTAGTTGTTCAAAAGTTATTGAGCTCCAAAGTTTTACTACTATTCGCTATTATGTTCAAGTATTAGTGGACTTGGTCGTTTTTTCCGAGAAGAACCAAATTATGCTTTTGCGAAAACGCTTAGCATGAGCTTGTGTGTTTCTTTGTCGTCAGTAACTAGGGAGAAAACTCTACAGCAAACATGTTGCATAACCGTACATGTCGGTGAAAACTCTAAACCAACTGCTCTTGTTTTTGATCTCCTTATCCTGACAAATGGGGATGGGATGTAATATATTTAATAAACATAGACCTCTGGTGTCGAGTCTTACTATGGATGGAGAAATTAAGGTACGTCAAATCTGAAACTACCGTTGAATTCGCGCAGCGATTGCGGTTATGTGGTATAAACGGTTTTGCAATTTGAGCTTTCATTGACGAGAAAATCGGGAAAACAATATGTCGCATTTTTTTGATAACATGTCGTTCACCACACTTTGCGTAGGAATAACATTGTAGGGACCGACGTTGGGATTTCGCGTAAAGAATACGATTTCGGCCTCGGCATAGTAGCTGCAATATA
>SDVV010005782.1:0-18937 GCA_016164225.1 Gammarus roeselii | reverse complement strand
GGAAGAAGAGACATGAATGTGGAGGTGGCGAGAGAGCGTGCAATGAACAGGCGTGAGTGGAGAATGGTTGTGAATGGTTGATTTTGACGCTGCTCTGATGTGCTTTCCCGCCCTTGGCATCCCGCTGTCGGGATGGTCGTGGGTGGGGGGGGCCCGGCCATTATGACGCGGCGGGGGTAAACCAGTGAAAACTGTGGGCCCTGCTGCTGACGACGGTTCCTCGGTACATTCGGGACCCAGAGTGTAAATTGAGGGGCTACCGGCCGGACCCTTTAGCACAAAAGGGCTAAGTGGTGTGAATGTGAGCGTGTGAGGGTGTGAGGTGCGCCTTGCCGTCGGCCACCCCCCTTTCTGGGGGATGCGGCCTAGTGTCTGTATCTGTATCTGTACGTTTACATAAGAGACGAGGAAGCCAAGACGGTGCTGGTATTGGTAATCCTCACTATGCCATTCTTAGTAATTGAGAAGAAAGTAACGCGAGTAAGCCGTATTACTACGGCGAGACAGGTAGACTGGTAGTTGCGTTTGGGCCGTACTGACGGTCGGTGACGATGGCGTCCAATACGGGCAGTGCTCTCCAGGCAGTCCTGGCGCAGTCCACGACGGCCACGTCCAGGTATTGTGCCGCAAGCCCGTACTGACTCAGGTTGCTATAGATGCTCTCGTCGGGGCTTCGCTCTTGCTGACGCAAACAGCACAATAAATTAAAATTAGTTTCACGTGCGTACACAGATAAGATAATTTAGCATAAAATTGTCCCATGTTATATTTATGAGCTTAACAAAAATACCACTCTATACGAAAATCATTCAATTGAATACTTAACAGCCGCGCCAAACATTCAACTCAAGGAATGATGCGAGCACAGGAATAAATTAATTTTTCATGTTATATAGCAACCTATAGCTAGAACAGACAAGAAATATAGAACAAATGGCGCATTTCCCAAGAATAAATATCATGAGCGTACTGGCACAACGCTCGTGACACTCCGTTCAATCTCACACACATATCGAGTTCAGACAATACAACAAAATAATTTATGCTTGTGTTAAAAGATTTACCTGTTTAACCCGGGTGGGTTTGGTGCGGGCGTGCAACGTCAGGAAGTCTATGTCAGAGCCCCAGATGAAGGCGCCGTGATGGGCGGCCGACACCAGCACAGACCCTGAGGCATAGAACACTCCGTCAAGACAGAACGTGGCAGGATCTGTTAGTACTAGTCGGTAGATGAATAAAAATATGAAAAAGGAAAGAAAATTCACGGTGTACCAATACTGAACATTTTGTCGATACAGATACCGATAGGCATCGATATACCTAGGTCATGGTAGATGTTTATGACAATTTTCTTTTCTATTACTACCATTTTTTACAGATATTGGCCACAATTTCAATGTTAAATTATCGAATCAGTTTCTTTTTGAAAATATCAATCAATTGGAGACGATAATATTTACAAGGTAACTACTTTTCCATTAGCTTCGACAGGCAGTTCAGAGTACCGGCTCTTTCCCTTTTCACTCTTGCGCTCACCCGAGCCCACAAAGGGATCCAACACGACGCTGCCGGGCCCTAGCTGGGCCATGTTTGTCATAATGAAGGCCAGCTGCGCGTCCATGCTGGTACTGCCAATGAACTGGCGCTGCTTGAGGGAGTAGCGTGCGATCAGGTTACGACCGCCCTCGCCAACAAGACGGCCCAAGAAAAGCTGCAGAGGAGAGATACAAGAGAGGACAAATACTTAGGACTACTTGCGTGGAAGAGGAAAAGAAGGAACGTAAGAGGATACGGGAGAGAGCGCTGCGGAGGAATATTTGCTGTAGAGGAGGTCATTTATGACACATTTGAGAATTCTTTTACAATGGGTGGTGAAATGGTCCAAATGGGTGATGAAGTGGAGGTGACTAGGCAGAGGCCTTGAGAAAGACAGTGATGGTGGATGTCAGGCGCAAAGAAGGCTTTAGGCAATAGACCAGTGTGAAGGTAGCAAGAGAGCGTGCAATGGATGGGCGTGTGTGCAGAATGGTTGTGAACGAACGAGTTTTGATGCGGCCCCCACGCCTGTTCCATACCTAGCCACCCCGTCGATAACAGAGATGTATGTGGGTGTTGAGGGCCTGGCAATTACAAGACTTCTACTGGTCTGGAGTTTCAAAATTGGTTAATTTTTGTGCCAAATTCTGGCAAAAATAGTGACTAAATAGTGAATTTTGTGATAAAATAGTGACCAAAAAGTGACTAATTATATCATTAACAATGTGTGACATTGTGTAACTGAACATTTTTGTACTGTTCGTCTGCTAGCACAATGAATTGCAACCCAATATTTCAGTTAAACATGAAGAAATCCCTTCAAGTATGTTATATAGTTATTTTTTGAGAAAAAATACAATAAAGAATCAAAATTAAATATTTAGCATAGTTGAAACAAAACAATATTTTTTCCTATAGTAAATTTATATTATAAAATACTTCTTTCCAATGTTGCCTAGAAATTCTCATTTCAAATGGGTATCATAGTTATTAATGAAAAAATTGATTGAGCTGAGGACATTAGGACACTCATTCCCACATTAGATTCAAGTTAAGCTCAACTACTTCTTGGTGACTCAAACTTGTTGAGTGTTTTAGCTAGTTTGCATGGTTGGGAACCTCAAGAATACCAGTTCCTGTAGTAAAATGACAAATAATTGTAACATTTCACCTACTTAGGAACATTCAGATTTTTTCGGAACTATATTCAAATAATTTGTGTTAAATGTCTGGGGAGACACAATAAAAAAAACAGTGACTTTTCGATGCAAATAATGACTTTTAGTGACTTTTTGGCACTTTCCAGTAAAAATAGTGCCTTTTAGTTAAAATAGTGACCCAGTATGAGCCCGGCAATTATGATGGAGCAGGAGTAAACAAGTGAAAGCTATCGGCCCTGCTGCTGACGCTGATCTAGAACCTCACACCTGACACAAAGTCAGTGTTGCAATTTTTTAGCAATAAAAGGCTTAGTTAATGTACGTGTGCAAGTGACTAAGAGTGTGAGGTGCATCTTCCTGTCGTCATCCTCCTTTTTGGTGGATTCGGCCTTGCGTCTGGCCTGTGTAAGATGGTGTTTGTTAATTGTCCGTCAAATGATAACCGAGTGGTTAGCGTATCCGACTGCAGTGTCAGCCTCTGGTGCTGCATGTCGCGAGTTCGAGCCTCGGCAGGGACACGGCGGTCTTGTGGCGGGGAGTTTGGGCTCCTCCCCCCTCTGTGTCTGCCTAACTTAGCCACCCCCTAACTAGGGGGAAACGGCTGTATGTCTATACATGCAAGATAACCATCTGGGTATGATTGCTAAGAAACTGTCGAGAACACAGGTCTGAAGATTCATGATGTGTTTGAGATACATGACCGGAGTGGTGTAGAGGGATAGGCTCAATAACGACGTTGTTCAAATTAGAACAGGGAGGCCGAGGAAATTGTAGAACAAAGTAGATTCGCGTGGTCCGAGGTGGTTCGGGCACATGGTGACGATGGGTGATGCGAGATTGGTAAAAATGGTGATGAAAACGGAGGTGAGTGGACTGGTCCAGAGGTAGATCATAGTGGGGTGGATGGATGGCGTGAGGCAGGCGTCAGGAAGGAAAGGCATCAGTGTGTAGGTAGCGAGAGAGCGTGCAATGGATAGACGTGAGTGAAGAAGAGTTGTGAATTGGTGAGTTTTGACACGGCCCTGATGTGCTTTCCCACCCTCAGCGACTCATCGAGAGACGGGATGGACGTGGATTGGGGACGGCCCACCATTTATGACTCAACAGGAAGCAATCAGCAAAGGATCTCGGACCTTACTCCTCACACAAAGTGTGTATTGCAGAGTCCTGGCTAGGGCCTATACCGCTAAAGGACAACGTTATGAATTTGCGTATAAGTGCACAAGGAGTATGAGGTGCGCCTTGTCGTCAGTTGACCCCTTCCGGGGGATTCAGGCTTGTATCTGGACTCCTCTTCACGGGCTGATTAATGAAGGCCAACACTGAATTTATATTTCATTGCAAAGCAACGTCAAAACGTTATACGAAAAATGCTTAGGCTTCAAGTCTAGCACGCCTGAATAGGGAGCAAAACGAAAAGCAAAGCATGCTGCGACCAGGACTAACTCAAAACTGTTGGTGTGAAGGTCTAATAATGCGCAAGTTAACTTTAAACAAGATTGTAACATACAGTGACTATAACAAACTAAAAACTATCAACAAATCAAACTTCAGGGGATTCTCCATCTCCAGTATAACACTCTGAATGGATTTTTTTTTTCTAGATTTACATTTTTTTAACAAAAGCTGCCAACCCAAAATGCATGGACAACTTACCCTGTGAGGTTCTTCAGGGATGTTTACATTGTCGAGGCCGTAATATTCGAAGAGGCAGAGTTTGGTGATGGGGTTGACTAAGTTCACGGGACCCTCAAACGGAAGGTAGCAGAGTGACTGCAGGGAAGAGAGGTATTTCAATAGATGGACAGGAGAGTACTAATAATTGATGAGGAAAAGTCACTGCTATGGGCCGGAAGCATCGTCCATATAAGCCATGAATGGTCCGACCATAGGATCGTCACAATAACTTTTTGCAGCAGCCAACAGACAGCAAGTAGGTAGCGTATCACTAATACGGATGACAGCAAATACAGCCTCATTTACTGACGTCACAGCCGTAATGCTCCCAGCATCATCTGACAATGGCTTTAACTTGGTTCGTTTTGACCATATGGCTTCTATGGACCATGGGTTCAAGCCTTTCCTAACCAAACAAGCTAAAAAAATCAGATTAATGTACAAAGGCAAAAAAAAAATCTATGCTTCACTTGAAACTTACAAATACAGACACTAGGCCGAATACCTCAGGAAGTGGGGTGACCGACGGCAAGGCGTACCTCACACCCTCATAGGCTCACACTCGCACAACTTAGCTGTTTTGAGCGAAAGGGTCCGGCCAATAACCCCGCAACACACACACTCTGGGTCACGAGCGCAGTCCGAGGATCCGTTGTCAGTAGCAAGGCCCGACAGTTTTCCCTGTTTACTCGCGCCCCATGACCGTCCCGACAACGTGATGCCAAGGGCGGGAAAGCACATCGGAGCAACGTCAAAAATCAACTGTTCTCCACTCACGCCTGTTCATTGCACGCACTCTCGCCACTTCCACATCCAAGTCTCTCTTTCCCAACGCCTGCCTCACATCATCCATCCACCAAAATTTATTTCGGTCTACCTCAAGGCTTGCGACCACTCGCCTCCGCCTTCATCACCCTTTTTACAAATTATAATTCTCCCTTCATCCATCCTCATCCTGTGCCCGAACCATCTCAGAACACGCGCATCCACTCTGTCCTCCAACTTCTTCACCATCCATGTTCTGATTCGAACCACGTCGTTGGTGATCCGTTCTCTCAGCGTGTAACTAAACTCCAGCCATGCTCCTCTAACTAAACATTTCCTCTCGAAAACATTCAACCTTTTTCTCTCCTCTGCTCTCACCCCCCAAGTATCACCTCCGCTGAGCACAGTTGGGACAACAACACCCTCGTACAGCCCTCTCTTTGCTTCCATCCCAAACGTCCTACAGCTCATTACACACTCCAGTGCACCCAACACTTTACACCCCTCCTTCACTTCAGCTTCCACTAGTTCAGTCACCTCCATATGGGAGCCCAGATACTTAAAACACTAAATTACCTCCAACAGCTCTCCTTTTAGGAGGAAACTAATTTTGCTTGCATCCACAGTCTTCGAGCATCTCATTAATTTACTTTTACCCACGTTCACTCGAAGCTTCCTCCTCTCACACACTCCACCAAACTCAGACACTAGGTTTACATAGCGTTTCTCTGAATCCGCCATCAGCGCCGTATCATTCGCAAATAACAACTGGCTCAACTGCCAACTCCGCCCATTTGCTTTAAACAGCTCCAAGTCACGACCCAGCATACTCGCGTTCACCTCGCTGACTATTCCATCTATATAGAGATTAGACATTCATGAAGACTTAACAAATCAATTGTTGCGATTGCTGCCGTTAAAAAGTATGCAAATCTAGTATGAGGATATACATTTTGACACCTCTGTTCCACGAATCATTATCAATTTAATTAATTATTGAAATATATTATTTGTTTTCATTACTCTTGTTTTCCCAGTAGCACAGGGAAATAATAGTCGCAACCGTACCTCGTGTGTATCGTAAGAAGAAATAAATTGGGGCGGAGAGTCGGAGGAGAAGACCCCAGTCCCTTTAATGACCTGCAACTAAGAAGACGAGACGAGTGGAGGAAAGGGAGGCCCCCTCGAAGCAAAGAGAAGAGAGATAGACGTTTGTAGGGAGGAAGTTTGATGTGTATAGGCTGAGTGAGACGAAGTTGAAAGGTTAGTGGGATTACCTTCGTGTGCAAAAGAGTTCTCAAGACTAATGTGAGTGAAGGTCAGGCTAGGAATTGAAAGATGGGCGGTCGTGAGTGCTTAGGTAGCAAGTAGCAAAAGAAATGAAGAGGAGGGAGTTGTTTTGGTCAAGTTTTAGCCAGTGTATTGAGAATTTTGAAGGTCAAAACGTGCTGATATGCGAGATTTGGAGACTTAGTACTGGAGAATGGGGCTCCTCCTGCTCTGGAAAAGCCACGACCGGCGATGAGACTAGAAGCCCGGCCACACACACACACATGATCACGTTGAGAATCTCGCGGCCAGTGCAGGCACTTATATTAGACCCACACCCCTGAGAAAATTGATGCAGTCTTGCGAGCGCTCCTCCAGATCATGCACCTCCATTCATGCTGTGTTTCAGCAGGTGTAGGCCTTTATATTAGGCCCACATCCCTGAGGAAGCCGATGCTGTCTCGCAGGCGTTCCCACAGATCACACAACGACGTGATATCATGGTTGAGCCTACCGGGTGCGATGGTTGAGCACGACGTCATGACGCGGGAACGCAGGGCGCAATTTTTCAACATGCATATGTCTGTGGATTCACAGACTTTGGGCTGTGCACCGGCTGTGACTCCTTCATTGCAGAAAGAGGTGGGTTTGAGCAACAACAACAACGCAAAACCGCGATAGAATGAGTGAGCCTGCCGGGTACAATAGCTGGGCACGACTTCAGTACGTGCTCGACCCTGACAGGCGCGACTTGGCACCGCATGAGCAGATCGTAGAAGGCGTTGTCCCGTTTATGTTAGTATGAATACAGACAGGGCCGTGTTATCTTTGCAGCTCAGTCTAGACAGGTGAACCCAGTCACCCATGGGCAACCCGAACTCCTCCGGTGGACAATACTATAGGACAGTGCTAGCTCCATGAACAGCTAGTTCAAGAACTGTTAAGTGCGTTTTTTAGGCATAAATATGTTGTCTGTAGTTGGGCAAAGGTGGCGTATTGGGAGCCGAAGTGTGCTGCCGGTGTGTCATGCATATTTTGATGGGTGTGACGCGAGTTGCTTAGATTGTGGCAGGCATAGGCCATACCCACTATCTTGCACGTGCCTAGTAGAACAATGATGTTCGAGGGGAAGAATCACGTTTTTTTTACATGCAGATGAGGAATAGGCGCGGTCTGTGTACAGCTATTATTTGCAGGGAGTTAGTGTGTCTTAGAGCAAAGTTCAGAGGGCCAGGCAGTGTTTGCAAAGAGAATGATGGATCTGTTGAAGTGTTACAATCGTGTTGCAATTGATTTCTTGGAGTGTTCATAGGTAGTTGTGGCAAGTGCTCGGACCACGTTCAGTGTAGGTTTGCCTTCAGTGCTGACGTTTGAGTGAGATCTGAGCGTCATTCCAGTGGATGTTACTCAAAGGATTGTGGTGTTGGAACTGTAGGGTATGGAAGCGTTTTTGTGTGTAACATGAGGGTGGATGCGGGGCTCACTGTTGATTGGTGTTAATGTGAGGGACGACTTACTTGCGGACATATTTCAATCTGTTGTCCCGCTGTCGGACTTCAAGTGCATTTCGATATTACCGGAGGTGTGCTGCTGCAGTCTCGTGTTTGTGGTTTTGTGGAATGATTCTGTAAGGTGATTTGCGGATGAGCTGATGCAGGTATTGGAGCGCGCACGTCGTGTAGGAAGACGTTGAGAGTGAATGGGAGGAGGACGAAACCTTGGGAAACAACATCGAGGAAAATTGCTAGTTATAGTAGACAGTGCTTATGTCGGCCAAAGGAAATTGGCAAGCCAATTCTTGTAGTTTGAACTTCTATGTACGTTGAGAATTTTGTTTGTTCATTATGATGGCTTGCATCAGTGTCGAAGGTTTTTCGAATGTCACTGGCGTATGCCAGGGTGCGATAGGCTGGTGGCTTTTTGTTCAAGCCTTCGTGGATTGATTGGTCAGTGAGAGGTTGGCAAGTAGTGTGGCATTGGAGTGCTGTGGCCTGAAACCGTGTAGGGAAGAAGAGAGTGGGATATGGGCAATAATTTTTGTTTAAAACCAGTCGCTCCATAATTCTCGAGGGCTTTCAGAGAAAAGAATTGATCTGTACGAGGCTGGTTTTGTGGGAGGCTTGGTGTTTTGTTGCCGAGTCCCTGATCAGTTACAATAATTTTGATATCTTGTGGTGGTTTCAGAGTTGGCGTTTGCCAGCACATCCCGCCACAAGTTATTCAGTTGTTACGAATTTCTGCATCGATTTCCGAGATGAAGGTTCAAATCTGTGTAATTCTGTTATCAACAAGGCGTTTTGTTGTGGCTTAGAACCGATTTCCCCTTGCGGCGGTGAAACTGCGGTCAGCGCACCGCTCGGAACACCTGATACCCACAGACACGATGGTGTTGGGACACGGGGAGATCAGCTCAGGGGCAAAGTGGAGAGTTTTATGGCTGATATCTATATTGAATTTAAGGGTTGATGTTGATGCAATGCAGATATGGCTGATATCTGTATTGCATCCACATCAACACCGCAATGACAGAGCCATCCTTACTGGAGATGACATGCAACGGGGAGGGTTGCAGGACTTTCACGGTGCAGGGTATATTACACAGAACTTTTATCACTGCCTTTATTGCTCAATGAAGCAGAAAAGTTGGCTTGAAGCCCCAGACGATCTTCGCGGGTAGGCTATGCGCTGTCTGCCTAAAAAGTTGGCTTGAAGCCACAGGCGATCTTCGCGGCTGTGTGCGTGCAGTCTGCCCGCAAAGTTTGCTTGAAGCCACAGATGATCTTCGAGGGTATGCGCCGTCTGCCTGAAAAGTTGGCTCGAAGGCAAAGACAATTTTTGCGAGTGTGTGCTGTCTGCGTGCTAAGTTAAGTTTTGTGAAGTGTTTTGGGTCAGTGTTGACTGATGTCATAGCCATGCAAAGCAATTTATATAGATGCAGTGCATTAGTTCCTTCTGTTCTCTTGTAGTTACAAAAAGTATGTGGGGGTTTGGAGATCAATCCTGACTGACATAGTCAGATTAAATTTGATTTGCAACAAAGCTCTAAAGCAGATCATTGCAAGCTCTCAGAACTGTGCAACGATCATCAGATAGGTTTGCACTCAAGGGGGTGCGCAATCAATTACTTCATCAAAACTAAAATTATTCAGAGTTTTTAATTGCGTCATGTATGCACGCTGGTGTATTTGGGGATAATACTTCAACAAATATGAAAGTTTCAAACATTGCATCCAAAACATATCCTCATTTATGTGCTCTTTTATTAATATACTGAATTTCATCGTGGTATGGGAAAACAGAGTGCACTGCCATATCATAGGTTCACTTTGGTAAAAGCCAGTGTCCTTACCAAAAGCAATCAACATTTTTTAATATGTTAGGTCAGTGAGTAGGTTTTGCAGATTGCAGCTGGGATTCAAGGTAGCTAATTTGTTGTTAAGCCCCTGCAAGTATGTTGCACATCATCAGTTAGTGTTTCATGGTGATTGCCATTTGCTGGCACCTAGCGCATGTTGGCTCAAACAGTGCTGTGTCAGGTTCATTAGATGCTTGCAAGTTATCCATGTGTTCTGTGCACAGGCGGTTCATAAATATTTGGTCTCTCCTATTGAAAAACTTGGTTTCCCATCTCCTAACTGAACGTTTGACTGAAAGCCTCGTGAGTGTTGTTGCCAAATATTGTTTCATTGGGATGCTATAAGGGAGATGTAATAGGGAACCAATTATGATAGTGTATAGTAGTCAATTGTTCTAAGAAGGCCGCCAGTTTAGCAATTGAGTCTGCAAACTCATTTCCCCTTATTCCTGCATGACTTAAGGTCAACAGAATTCCACCTCTTGACCTGTCTTGACATTGTAAAGAGGTTGCGTTGTATTTTACTAGGAGCAGGGTGTAAATAATGCTCCGTTTTGAGCTAAATTTGGACAGTCAGACTATTTGAGAATATGGAGTATTTTGGTTTGAATATCAATCTAAAAATGATTGACATACAACTCAAATCTCTAACATTAATAATTGATAGCTAATTGATCAATGATTTTCAGTGTAATTTGAAGCTGTTCATTTGACTTCTTTTAATTGTTCAGTTATAATTGATAATTGTTGAGTGGTCATATGATTTGAAGCCATTCACTAGATTTGGTGTTAAGGAGTTTGGCCTTATTGAATTTATCTCAAATTTCGTCACTCATGTAAGAAGAAGGCAGTGTTTGGAAGAGGAGAGGCAGGAATAGGGCCTTTGCCCTGCCCACCCCACTCTGGTTAGTTAGTAGCTGTTAGAGGGATGAAGAGAACCACACCTCCATCAGCTTGCAACTTATCTTTGGAAAGATTCTATAAGCCTTACCTCTTGGTATACATTTTATTGTTTGGTTGATGCTGCAAGTGAATATCCACAAGATGAGCTAGCTTTTCAATTGAGTTCAGTTTCTAAAATATAAATTGTTTGTCTTTCTATCCCTCCACTTGCCCGCCCCACCCTTTTTGTTAGGTGGTGGGTTGCAAGGAGTCACCCATTGCTACAACTTGAATATACTTAATATTAACTTATACATAATGATAATACATTTACATCCGCATCAATTGCTCAATATGTGAAAACTATTAAAAAAAAATTATGTTGAACAATTGACTTCTATAAAAAATAAATAAAACGAGTTAGGTCAAATGAGCTCTTAAGAAATTCTAACAATATTTTGTTCACAAGAATCTTAAATAACAAGACTGAGTATGAAATATTGAACATGGGAATGTATGTATCCCCTTCTCATTGGATGTTTGGCACACAACCACAGTGTCCGACTGCAGTGTCAGCCTCTGGTGCTCCATGTCGCGAGTTCGAGCCTCGGCATGGACACAGCGGTCTTGTGGCGGGGAGATGGGGCACCTCCCCTCTCTGTGTCAGCCTAACTTAGCCACACTCCTAACTAGAGGGAAACGGCTATATGTATATACATACATACATCTACATTGTGGACAGTAAATTACTGATCAAGAATTTCTGCCCATAGAAGTTCAAACAGGTAGCTATAAGTTTAGTTCATATTTAAAAGTAACTATACTTTTACTCGTTCTTGACATCTGTAGCAATAAAACTTCCAGTTTCAGCAGCTGTAATTTTAGAAAATTGTTGGCATTGTGTTTATGAGATGAGGTGAATTTGCATATCTGTATTCATACTAAGGTTATTCACAGGGTTTTAAATTTCCTGTTAAATAATCATCAATGTTGTAAGTTGAGTGATCCAAAGCTTTGAAAAGGAAAACTGCAACAGAAAAGTTAATGATGCAACATTGTGAGAGAATATTCCATTGACAAAAGAGAGGCATTCAAGACTCACTGAAATGCACCAGAGTTGAAGGCACCATGGCCTTTGTGAAGACCATAACTACCCAAATCTAAATGAGTAGGAGCAGTAGGATGTTGAATGTTTGCATCAGTATCAAACTCCTTGAATAACTGATGATCAACATTTGGGCCATCCATGGACTTACTTGAAGCAGTTTAGGTGCACTCAAATGACTTATCACTTCATAGAACTTATTAGGCAACCAAAAACTCTGATGTCAAATACTGAGTCACATTGTGTTGTTGATTAGCACACTAATAGCAGGACATGTATGTACATTTGCTCCTCCTTGGTAACTATTACAAGATTCCGCTAACAAGAGCACAATGTGTGAGCTCCTGTATAGTATTTTGTAAATTAATTTATGAAGTATGGGCTAATCCTAAAGTCACAAGATAGCTGATCTTAGTTTTACCACATGTAAACTTCTTAGCCCTCTAGCAGAATTGGAGAACATTGTTTTGAAGAGATCACCGATAGATTGGTTCAAATGTTGAGAGTGTTGATGAACAGTGGTATGGAGTACAAGTGATTTCAGCCTTCTGATGATTTTGTGCCTATGTGAAACGAAGCAAGTTAGCTTCTGCCTTGTGCTGAAATATGCTGTAGTGTGGCTGGTGGAGATGACTGGGAAGTTTGAGCTAAGGTAACACTGACTCGGTGGCTGGTTGTATTTCAAGTATTTCACCAAAAGATTCAGCTGCTAATGATGTACTTCCTACACTGATAGTTGAGAGCTTTTTTCTTATGAAAAAACTTCTTATTTGAGGGAGCGGTGATACTGGAGATGACCTAGATACATGCCTGTTTCCTTTCTGAAGACTTTCAATAACTCCTGGCTTGATGCTATCAAAATGAATGTAACCAATACAGGTCTGCCAGGTCTGGCAAGTCTTGGACTGTTCTTGCCATATTATAGCTACTCATCAGACTTGATAGTCCATTTGAGAGGCCTGCCAGGAAGCACAACATCACAGATGATAATCTTAGTTACCTGTTGGTATAATGATGACATATGAGTAGCTCCAGTTTCAAATATTGTCATAATTAATAGAAAATATATTTAAACATGTTGTTATTTGAAGCTTTTTGAGATAGGCCCCAACAATAAAGCTGTTAGGCATATTAGCTGGATTGTGGCATATGCCTACATCACCACTGAGAATGTGGAGGCAGATGGAGGAGATGAGGCACTAAGAAGAAATATGAGCATAATTTGAATGCAGGTCTACATGCAGCTACCAGGCGACCAAGAAAGATATGAACAGAGAGTATCTATAGAAAGATCTAAGCGCATTGTGCATGTAGGAGAAGAAAGTGACAGATAAAGGATGGGCAAATATCACTGAGGAGCCATTTTTTTAAAAGGAGGGCCATCCCATGTTGACTTGAATAAATAGCATAAAAAAATATCTGCAATGACTTGTAGAAACTGCATTTAAATTGCTAGTTCAAAATAGAAATTTTGCGCTAGCCTCCACGATTGAAATGACAGCTTATGAACTAGTTACAGCTAGGTTACAGCATAGTTGTCACCTGACCCACAGCTGTGGGGACACTCTCCACTTGTGCTGTGGCATCAGCATTTGCATGATGCTGCCACAATCAGCAGTGCATGATGATGTCACATTTGCAGCTTGGCATCGCGGTCAAGTAGAGTGGTGCATATAGTGGTCACTCATATTGGATAACATGTAAAAGTGCAGAGATTTAACCATCACTGTTACATAATACCCAGAGCAGAGATTTAACAATCACCGTTACATTATACCAAGTGCAGAGATTTAACAATCACTGTAACATAATACCCAAACTTAAAATGCCTGAGCAAATGACATAAGCTTCTAATGTTTAATTTTGATAAGCCAAAATATTGAACTTATTTTAAATCCATGTACACTACATATTTCAAAGGCATTTCCAAAGTTGAGTAGATATAAATTTTTTGTCAGGACATTTCAAGATTTTCAAGGACATGTGGTAATCCTTGGAGCTACATGCCTCTATCTTAGCCAGTTTGTAAGAGGTGCGTAGAGACTTGTTGAACCCCTCCACTCTGACACGAAAGCTCTTGTCTCCAGTAATGTGAGGTGTAATCATACAAAGCGGCGTCTGCTGAATGCTACGGTGTAGCTCCTCGCTGCTACGCCCCTCTCCCCTGCAATATAACACGTTAGGTTCATCAACAAAATAAAAATGCGAATAGGGGTGTTGAGTTCAAGACCAAAAATGTAATTATGTAAATAGATCATCACAGCACAATATAATTCATTTTGTAGATTTGCCTTACTTTTTTCCAACATTCCTGAAAAAAAAAATCAAACAACGGATCTTTGATTAAGCATAGTACATACCAATCAAAATTTTGGAACATAACACATTTGGTAGCTTCTAAAAACAAGGCATCTACAGCCATCATTAGGTTGCAAGCTATTAACTTTATTCTTGACTAACCAGAGCTCATAGCAGGCCCTGACGAGCATGCACCGCGACACCAGGTTTGTAGCGTCTTGCTCGCTCTCCATCTCCAGGATAATAAAAGGCTGAAAGAGTTAAGAGCAAATACAATTATCAAACATATAATTGACACAGTAATGTAAGGTATGCTCATGACCCTTGTCAATAAATAACTTCATTTTCTGAAGTCTTTCATCAACTTTGAATTAAGGAGCAATTGGCAGCTATTTATTGGTTCATGAGAATAAATTGATCAAACATAATATTCTGAAATGCCATATGTCATAATAAGAATAAGAAATCTTTACCAGGCACAAATGAAATTTTTAATTGAATAAATTCCTTGTTCAAAATGCCAAGAGCCTCTTTCTGCTTCCTGAGCCTCTTTAAAAGTGCTCACTTATTAGTAAAGCCTACCTAATGTAACTTCTTCTTTGATTGGAGATAGGAGCCCCATTACTTGCTGGGCATCAAACTAGGCCATGTGCCCAGTGCTGAACAGCTACTGATATTTTATTGAGTATATCTGTAGCCAATGCCTAAATTATGATAGCTCCCTGAACTTTAACCTGCTGCTGTAAACTCATTCGAAAATGGCAGGAATTCATAAATTCAGGCCCTTTGACCTCATATTTGCCAAAGTGAAGGGCCATCTTCATTGACCTGGAAGAGTGGAACCTTTTCAGTCAAACCCCAAGGGCAAACCTCCCAAGAGTACCCAATCATATTCTATGGCACTGGAGAAAAGGGAACATCAAAGCTGAAGATCCGTTTCCTTACCATGAAAACAAGGAACGCTTTGGCAAGCCGCCAAAGAGAAAGTTCTTTAACAAGGGTCTTGGCGAGATTGAAAAGGAAAGTGAAAACGATACAGATGGCGGCCAGAGTCTTAGAATGCAGCGTGGTGAGCGGAGCTCTAGCCAAGATGGTCTATCATGGACCTCAAGTTGTCTGCCAAAATGATGATGGATGCAACCGGGAGGATTCATCGCCTAACACACCTGGTGTTGCACCTGACGACAGCATCAGCCCGGGTATGTCTGGGGTGTTGAGTGGGCAGGTTGTTACTGGTGCTCAGGGTGCCAGTTTTGTGGGAGATAGGGCTGGTGATGATGCTGATAATTCTATGGAGCTCTGTGCTTTTTGTGGATGCTACCTGATAGTTGATTCCATTGACTGTCCTGACTGTGGTAGATCTTTCCACCCTGTCTCAGAGTGTGTTTGACTGAGGCGAGGTCTGATAGATGGCTTCTGGAAGATGGAGGACAAGATATTACCTACCATCGCATACAGTGCAGGTGTAGTCAAGATGACAGAAGAACTTCTGTGGGTAGTATTGACTCCTTAGTGGGCAAGTCTGCTCTCAACCAACTAGTTGTGTTGATTGGGGGCTTTATGTGCACATGTTCGAATGCTGATGAGCAATACACAGACTGCACCAAGTTCTACCAGTAGGCCTCATGCTTCTGAGCAGGCTCCATCAAGACACTTTGCCACCAGTCTGGTGAATTTAATGAAATTGTTCAAGAAGAGGTACGTGAGGTTCAGGAACAGACAAAGCGTAAGCAGAATGTTATCTTGAGAGGCCTTGGTGAGAGTGTAGCTGATGTGAGGACTGGGTTTCAGGGTGTGGTGAGGCAACTGATTGGGTCTGAATGTGACCTGCAGGAGGTCACTAGAGTTATTGGACAGATTGGAATGTTCAGGACCAAGATTTATGATGAGAATGGAAGGAGTGAGTTACTGATGAATGGAAAAAAATTGAAAGAAATGGATGGATGCAAAAGTGTGTTGATCCAGAGGGACCTGATGTACAAACAATGCCAGGAGCTGTTCAGGAAGAGGAGCTTGCTTTGGGCGGGGGGGGAAAGGGGGTGGAGGCTTTGCTTTGGCAGCTGTAACCTGAGGTGCTGCTGGTGCAGACTTGCTTTAGAAACATAATCTTCAGGTTTTAGCTGTCAGTGAGTCATGGTTGCTGCCTGATGTTGCATCTCCCTTCATAGACATAGCTAACTATAGTTCTGCTAGGGGAGACACAGATGGCACAACTTGTAAGCATGGCTCTTTATTGTACCTGCATAAGGATAATTAGTTTTTAGTGTTTGAGGTGCACATTCCAAATGTTGTAGCAATGCACCTAATTGATTATGATCTGTGGATTGTAGCTGTTTATCAGCCTCCTTCTTATGCAATCATGGAAAACACATCCTTTTTAAACTTTTGTCCTGGCAAGGAGGTGATTATCACAGGTGATTTTAATTTAATAACAATTGACTGGTCCTCAGACCTTATTGCTTGCTACATTCGGCCAATTGACTTCCTATTTTTAATATTTTTCATCACCTGAGCTTTTGCAGTGGGTAAAGGAGCCCACATATTTACTATCTGATAGCATTCTAGATCTTGTTCTCACATCTGAGGACGATCGTGTTGGTGAGTTGACTGTGTTCAAGTATATTTTCAGTGGGGAGGGGCCAGAGCATGTGGTCATGGAGAAGAGATGCTTTTGTCATAAGGAGGAATAAGATAGGATTTCAGAGGCTTCATCTCAGATTGACTGGGGGCTAGAATTTAGCTAGTCTTCAGTGTGTTAAGACTTTTACTTTTTTGCAGTCAGTTTTGATGTCCCTGATTGATAAGTTTATACACCTCTTGCCTGACAGTTCTGGTTCGCCATGAGCTGTCAGTGCACCTCCTTCTTTTGCCCAAAAATGGTCAAATGCATGGGATGAATACAAGCAGGTTAGGAGGGTGGAGGGCTGCAACTCAGCCATTGCTCTTAAGAAGTTATACACATTTAAGGAGCTGAATTGGTGCTACAGAAATTCTTCAGTTGATTCCTGAAAGAAATACAAATCAAATTTAATAAACAGACCAGATAACTGGAAGTTGTTTCGTGTTACATCAGGAAAAAGAAGATTGGTTGTCCAGCTGTTGGTCCTACCCACCTGCCGGGTGGTGAGATAGGACCCTGGCAGGATGTGTGAAGTCTTTGCAGACTTGATTTTGGGAGTTTTAGTCAGTGCAGCTCCCTCTCACCCAGCTCCTTTCCAGTCATTTGCAGGAAGTTTGTCGGATGTTGATTTCTCAAAGAAGGGGGTCAAGTGTATTCTCTTGGCTCTAGATCCCAGTTCCAGTATGGGTCCAGATGGCCTTCCCACTTCTGCTGGAAGCTGTGCTGATGAGCTCTCTTTACCTCTATGTTTAATATTTCAGAAATCAATAAGGACTGGAACAGTCCCTGAGGTATGGAGTAACTCATTAGTTGTGCCAATATTCAAGGCCAAGTCCCACACTGATCCTCTGAATAACAGGCTTGTAAGATTGACGTCTGTTTGCTACAAATAAATGGAGAGAATGGTTGTATCTTGCTTGACCAAGTATCATGAAAGCAACAATATTCTTTTGTCTCATCAGTATAGTTTTTGGAGTAATTGCAGCACTGGGGACCAGTTGCTGTTGACCTATGATGATGTTGGGAGGTGATTTGATGACAGATATATTGTGGATGTCATAATGCTTGCCTTTTCAAAAGCATTTGATGTGGCAAGTCATGGTATGCTTTAGTCTAAGCTGAAGTGTTTGGGTATTTGTGGTTTGTTGCTGGCCTGGATCTCTGCATTTCTTTCTGGCAGAGTATATAATGAGTGTTTGTGTGAGTAGCAGATTGAGCAGACCAGTTGATGTGACTAGTGGTGTTCCTCAAGGCTCTGTCCTTGGACCACTGCTGTTCTTGATTTACATTAATCACGTGTCTAATGGTCTTGCATGCAAATACAAGGCATTTGCAGATGATTACAGGTTGTACCAGGGATACTCATGTAAGAACACTGATCATGCTGTTCATGGTGTCCAGTCACTCCAAAGTGGGTTGGATTCAGTTGACTCTGTTGCAAGGTCATGGAATCTTGGATTGAATCCAGATAAGTGTGTTGTGCTGGCTTTTATAGAGGTGGCATTGATTTTGATGGCCTGGTTCCCGATGAAGAGTACTTCCAGTAAAGTAGAGCATTAAAGTTTGTCAGTGCACATAGAAACTTGAGTGTCAGTGTGGATACAAGTTTCAGATTCCACCATCATATTCCTGTGGTGGCTGCAAAGGCAGGTGGATTGGCAAACTGTTTATTAAGATCAACTGTCTGCAGGTCCCCCAGAGTTTATGCTGCCCTTAAATGTTACACATCTACATCCAATCATTGAGTATGCATCCTGCATTTGGAACACCTGATATTGTGGGGACTGCAGGCTGCTTGAATCTATTCAGAGAAGATGGACCATGAAATATTGATGGTCTTTTGGATGTGTACTATGGTAGTCATTTGAGAAGACTGAATTTGTTTTCTCTTAAGGGTCAGCTTCTGAGGGCAGACATGATAAAATACTGGAAGATTTTGCATGGTAAATCAAGGATTTGCTAAATATGTTTTCACTGGCTCAGAGAGTTGGCACTAGGAGTCACTTGCTGAAGTTGGTGGTTCCTCCTTGCTCTTCTGATGCCCGCAGTAGGTCCTTCAGTGTGAGATGCATTGGTCTATGGAATGACTTGCCTGCTGATGTTGGCAGTTGACGGAAATCACTCGCTAAAAGCAAGCTCTTGCTGAGCTGATGTACAAAAAATTCCTAGATTTTGACAGAGCAGATTCATATTTATTTTTATGTGGTAATGAATGAGTGTATGTGTGTGTATGTATGTGTGTGTGTATGTGTGTATGTATGTGTGTATGT
>SDVV010005781.1:0-18937 GCA_016164225.1 Gammarus roeselii | reverse complement strand
GTGCTTGTATGTGAAATTCAACCAGAGACAACATTCTTCTCTAGGACTCGCAGGCAGGGGGGGTTTGAATGCATCCGATTTGAAGTGCCCTCTGGAGGAAGAGTTCATATTTGTTCACTATCTAATTGAACCACGGTGGGATTGTTGTTCCCGTATTATGACAGAAAAACGTTGCCATATGAAATAACATTTTGCACTTTTGGTACGGATGAGTGCAAGGGAAGATTATCTTAATTTTAATTGGGCTGTCGAGGCCGGTATCCAGCGAACGGACCTGAATCAGACGGGCCAACTTAAACTAAAGTGTTTAGCAAGAACCTGGGCTGTTTGGTGTAGTTTATTGTCATGCATTAACCAGAGACCGAATAGAGCCAAAAATACTGCAGTGGGTATTCGAGCCTCTCACAATTGTTTTATGCATCATAACTGCATGATGCGGCGAAGCTTACCCGTTCTTTTATTCAGTAGTTCTAGTTATTTGGGCCGTGTTAATAATTCCATTCCCTCCTAACCTGGATACCGTGAACGCCACTCTGCCCTTGATGCTCCGCAAACAATCTTCGTAATATGCCGCCGTCGTTTAAAAAAAAATGTTAATGACTATCCCATACTTTTGAACCAAATTATTGATAAATGCAAAATAAGGGCATAAAATAGTTAATTGCAATGGTGTTACAAATTTTGAATGAGAGCTGTAGTTCCCCGGCATAAACTATGTACTGCAATAATCATGATAGCTTTCAGCCCAAAATTCTAATAGTCGCCCTCGATTAACAACCCGAAAAATTCCCCAAATTTTGGTTTACCTCCGACTATTAGAATAGTCACAATATGAATTACAGAGCGTGACGGATAGAGAGACAGACGGATACATAACTTGTAAATTATTTCATGGATTTTAGCAAATTATCAATCCATTTTGCTTTGAAGCCGACAGACCAAGATATTTACAAAAAATAGGAAACAGTGAATCAGAAAAATATGAGAGGCTCCCTTTCAACGATAAACTTTTACAATTAGCTAATGACATAATCATGTAAAATATTTCGATGTTTGCTCGCACCAATCTCACAAACTGTTTAAGATATATTTCGGAATTGATGTTGTTCATACTTCTTCTGTCGGATTTTGTATTTAAAACTATGTTCAGTTACCTTGGCTCATAATTGCATGCTTTCTCGTCAGGTCAATTTCGAAAGCATGGAGATGAGCGCGCCGCTGGTCGCCAAGCTCCAGCGCAGTCAGCTGGCCGCTGTGGAGCTAAGTGTGCGGTGGTCGCGGCACCTCTGCAGCCTCGAGCTTCAGCTGGGACACCTTCAGGTGAGGTGCAGGCGCAAGCTTGTAGACGAGAGGCTAGGTTCAGGTGCAGTGCAGACACAGACCTGGGAACGTGAGGCTAGGATCAGGTCAGGCGCACGCCTAGGGACGGGAGGCTAGAATCAGATGGTGGGCAGGGCATACATGGGGCGGGAGGCTTGATCAGGTGGGGTGCAGCTGGAGAAAGGTAGGCTAGGATCACGGGGGGGGGGGTGGTCAGTGCAGGCTCGTAGACGGGAGGCTAGGACCAGAGGGGGCAGGGCAGGCCTGGGTTCGGGAGGCTAGGGTCAGGTGGGGCGCAGGTCTGAGGATGAGCGACTAGGATCAGGTGGAGGTAGATTCCTGCAGCGAGAAACGTTCCCTGTTAGAAAAGTTAAGAATTATGAGGGATCTTGAATGTCTAGAACACGAGATCATAACTGAACAAGAATTGTTGAGATGATAGAGCAAAAAAAAATAAAGATCTTGAGGGTTAATGGAGATCAAACACGGTATACATGGACAAACGGTTCAATTGGAATTATTGATGTTACACAATTTTGAGGAGCTGTGATAGTTGTGAAGGAAAGTCATACGTCAGTTTTCACGAGGTACTTGCAGTTACGAAAGAGGACGTAAAATAATTGGACAAAAAGTTGCCGTTGCTCCATTGACATCACTCACCTCACTCACCTGTCATCACTCTCCACTCCCCTGTCACCGGTCTCCAAGCCCTGCCATCACACTCTTCAACCCTGCCATCACTCACCACTCCCTGTTCATCGCTCACCTCTCTGTCACTCATCCACATGGTCCTCAGGTGGACAACCAGCTGAGTAGCGCCCACTTCCCCTGCGTGCTGAGCCCTGCTGTCCCCTACCGCCTACCCTGCGCCAAGTTCTCTTTCGTCTTGCACCTAGAGGACAACGCTGCAACTGTCAGGTAGTGGCAAGCTCTACGTTACTCGCTGAAGACATGTTTCTACTGAACAACGTGAAGTTCAAGTAGACGACGGAAGCATGATAAAATATTATTTGATAATAAGGCGTCAGCGACGAATAACATAGCAGCAGGCGATATAATACTCACTCCTTTTGAATAATTAAACCGCCCTCCTTTCTATAAGACACGTAAATATAATCCTACAAAAGAGGAGTTAATGGCACTCCCTGAGAGCAGGTTTTGGCAAACGAATCTATGTGTATAATGAATAAGAGATTCAAAGAGGCGATTCTGTTCATCATTCAAAATCAGTGGCATATGCATTTTTTTTTAGAGAGACCTTCTTGACAAATGGACTGTGAACCCTCTCCGTCACACAAGTCAATATGCTTGTGGGCCGCAGAGCTAAACAAAGTTCTACTACATTTCGCATCCTCATCGAGATCGCTCTCTATCAATGTCGAGATCGCTGTCTCTCTCAATGTCGAGATCGCTGTCTCTCTCAATGTCGAGATCGCTGTCTCTATCAATGTCGAGATCGCTGTCTCTATCAATGTCGAGATCGCTGTCTCTATCAATGTCGAGATCGCTGTCTCTATCAATGTCGAGATCGCTGTCTCTATCAATGTCGAGATCGCTGTCTCTCTCAATGTCGAGATCGCTGTCTCTGTTTCAGAAGTCTTGGTATTATTTTGACGACGCATCCGCGGTTTTATGTCTGTTGGTGGAACTGGTGCTGTGTTCAGGTAGCGCAGCGTCGTCCCTGGTTGTATTTGTAGCCGTGATGATATTGGCTGTGAAGTTCGAAGCTTCATCTGGGCTTCTACCTGTACAATAGCTGATGTTTCCCTGTGCGGCTTTAGGGTATGTGTCATCCCCCTCTTTGGATGATGCGGCATTGCGTCAATGTTTGCTTATGTCTTTTGGGATGAACTCATTGGTGCTTTTAGAATTTTTTTGTCTATTGGGCTGCTCCAGCTTCTTCTACAACCTCAATGTTGGCAGGTAAGCCAACTTTTGTGATCTTGATGTACACCATCCCGCGCGAAAAGCTCTCTCGTGATGACACGAGTTGACCGAGAAGGGCTCGAATACCATCGGACACGACGACGCATCATGCACATTCAGAGCATAGATTGCCTTTGCTCGGTGCTTTGTTCCCAGTCTTGTGCTGGCAATGTTCACTCGTTGCCGAGCTACTGTTACACTAGCTGAAGGCTTGGTTTGATACGCTCAACAATAATATTGTTTTATCATGACACCTAGTGGAAACGCGGCTTTAAATGATCATGTTAGTAGACGGTTACTCAGTGATTCTTAGTAATTCATTATCTCTACCTGCACTTTGTTGCCCCTTTGTTTTCTAAATCAAAAATGAAACGACGCCAAGGTACGTATTCCGTTTCAATTACGTCTAGACGGAAGTTCGGGGCTGTGCCTGTCAAGGCTGTGACTGTAGCAACTGGTCGGCCATGGTTTGAGGCAAGCCATAAACGGATGCACAAAGACACTCCCAGATCATAAAGGAAAAACGAGCCAATTTGGGAAACATAAATATTTTCTTTTCAAATGTCATGGACCTATTCTGACGAGCAGCAGCAGAAAATAGCAGTGCATATCGTCAACGCAGACCGCGAGAAATTCCCCATTTGATTTGAATCCAACTGTCATATATCTAACTCGACGCAAAAAAAAAAGTATTTTATGAATAACGTAACACTATTGGGCTTTTAAAATTGTGTTCTGGCTTTCTTTTGCTTCCAGAAGCGCTTATCTGCTCATTGGAGACATTGAGCTTCAAGTCGATCAAGAATTCCTTAACCAAATGCAAGCGTTTATCAGTGCAGTATACCCTCGGGGCCCACCTTCGTGCGACGGTCTCCGCATGCAGCTGCAGGACATGGCCACACCTTTGGCCATCCGCTACAGACAGGTAGATACCTCTAAACTAGCTCCAGACGAATAAGAACACGTCTACAGAAAGGTATGGCCCCCTCTACCTTCTATAGACATGTGCGAGAGCTTCTCTTGTTACAGCTGGGCATGAGGTCTACAACCTGCTACTGCTAGGTATGAGCCCCTATCCTGCTACAGCCAGGCATGGGCCGCTCTTGCCCGCAACAGACAGGTATGGGCCCTCTTGCCCGCCACAGACAGGTATGGGGCTCTCTTGCCCGCCACAGACAGGTATGGGGCTCTCTTGCCCGTCACAAACAGGTATGGGGCCTTCTTGCCCGCAACAGACAGGTATGAGGCCCTCTTGCCCGCCATAGACAGGCATGGGCCCCTCTTGCCCGCCACAGACAGGTATGGGCCCCTCTTGCCCGCCACAGACAGGTATGGGGCCCACCACAGACAGGTTTAGGGCCCTCTTGCCCGCCACAGACAGGTATGGGACCCTCTTGTCCGCCTCAGACAGGTATGGGGCCCTCTTGCCCGCCACAAATATGTATGGGCCCCTCTTGCCCGCCACAGACAGGTATGGGCCTCTCTTGCCCGTCACAGACAGGTATGGGCCTCTCTTGCCCGCAATAGACAAGTATGGGGTCCTCTTGCCCGCCACAGACAGGTATGGGCCCTTCTTGCCCGCCACAGACAGGTATGGGCCCCTCTTGACCGCCACAGACAGGTATGGGCCCCACTTGCCCGCCACAGACAGGTATGGGGTCCTCTATCCGCGAAAGACAGGTATGAGCTTATCTACCCACTCCAGCCAGACCTCACCGAGACCGGCCTCCACTATCCACACGGGAACCTCCTGTTGTTTTTCGGCACCGATACATACCAAACTACGTTACATATAGAGCAGGAGCAAGAGAAATGCCTCACAAACCAACCAGTGTAGATAGGTACAGGATATGCAATCCTCTCTGTTAGTAAAATTTCCCCCGTATCACCAAATATAAAATTTAGTCCGTGGGTCATAAGTGGCGATAGGCTATTCCATTAAAGGCCAGACAAACCCCAGCACTAACCCATTGTGACGATGAAGTATTTTGGTGAAAGGCGGAGGTAGAAGAGGTAGGTGAGGGGAGAAAGAACACGTAGGCAAGGACCAAGAAGCATTTTAGGGGTGGAAATGCAATGTGAGCACTTGCAGAGTGGAGTGTTAGGAAGGTTTTAGGGGTGAAATGTGAGCACTTGCAGAGTGGAGTGTTAGGAAGGTTTTAGGGGTGAAATGTGAGCACTTGCAGAGTGGAGTGTTAGGAAGGTTTTAGGGGTGAAATGTGAGCACTTGCAGAGTGGAGTGTTAGGAAGGTTTTAGGGGTGAAATGTGAGCACTTGCAGAGTGGAGTGTTAGGAAGGTTTTAGGGGTGAAATGTGAGCACTTGCAGAGTGGAGTGTTAGGAAGGTTTTAGGGGTGAAATGTGAGCACTTGCAGAGTGGAGTGTTAGGAAGGTTTTAGGGGTGAAATGTGAGCACTTGCAGAGTGGAGTGTTAGGAAGGTTCTTTAAAAACTAACGCATGATAGCGAGAAAATATTTTGGAGATGATAGGCTTGATGACAACTTTCTTTCAAATTGTGAGACAGCTAAATTGAAATATATGTGCCAACTTCACTAAGTTTACAATTTAGATGCAAAAACACAATATTTTTTTACTACCTTGTACCTGGGGAGTTAGAATCGTGCTACCGGATCTCCTGCGTGTCGAAGAAGGCGACCAAGAGGGGTGGAGCGAGAGGGCTATTAATCCCTTCATCTGTAAAATCCTCCCTCAAAGACAGCAGGACGTGCGGAGAGAGAAGAGGAGGCTCACGCCTCTCCGAACCCTATTGTTGAGTTCGCTGAATGTGCGTGGTCGTAGTAAAAATAGAAAGATTGGTGAGATGATTGTCTTTCGAGAGACAGTTAGAAAAAATGGTGAGATGTTCGTGATTAGGAAGCTGATGTGTTGGCGCTGAGTGAGACGAAATTGAAAGATAGGGGCAAATGTGAGTTTGAGTTTGACGTGGTGAGTGGAAAAAAGTCGGACGTGGAGGCAGGTTGGGCACAAGTAGGCGTGGTGTTGATATTGAGTGATCGGTTGCCTAGTAGCGTAATCGAGTGGAAGGAGGTTGTCCTCAAAATTTATGTGTGTGAAAATCAAGTTAGGCATGGATAGATTGGCGTTTGTAAGTGTTAACGGACCTGGTAGCGAAAGGAATGGCCTCAGGGAGTGTATTGAGAATTTTGGAGGTCAATTCAATGTGGCTGTACTGGTTGACTTTAATGCGAGAGTGGGAGATGTATGGTGGAGAATGTGATAGGGAGGTATGATTTTCCAAGTATAAATGACAGAGGCTAAAACCTGATAGGTCTGTGCATGGAGCAGAATCTAGTGGTTGAAAACTTCTTGTTCAAGAAGCAAGATATCCACAGGTACACATAGGTAAGGATGACCCATGATGCATTAAGGGAAAGAACACTGATGAATTTTATGCTGGTTTCGAGGAGAGTGTTGTGGGAGGCTGGTGGATGTGCTTGTGTTAAGAGGGAGGGCAGAGGAGTGTCTGACCATCTACTGATGGAAAAAAATGAATAGGAGTAGATTAGAGGTAGTAGGGGAACAAAAGAGCTGGAGGAGGAAGAGAAGTAGTGAAGGTGAGTGAACTGAAGATGGAAAGCAGAGCTGCGAAGTTCCAGCAGGCGCTGGGGGAGGAACATGACAGCGTGAAAGGGCAGGACCTGAGAGCTGTTGAGAAACAATGGCAGACGTTCAGAGATACGTCGTCGAGATGTGCGAAAAATGTGTGGTGTGCGCCGTGTGGGCGGTCATAAAAGGAAGGGCCCGAGTGGTTGTTACAAGCGCTGTCGGTGTCGGCATATGATCACTAGAAAGAGAAGAGAAAGCGAGTGGCAGGGGAGAGTCAAAAGGACGCTGATGCCAGGTGGGGCAGCCGGTTCTGCCAGAATTTTAAAGAGAATAAAAATATGTTCAGGAAAGTGGTGCAAAGGGTGGGAGAGAGTCTAATAAGGAGGAGGTGGTGAAAGATGAAAACGGCCAGTTGTTGCTCGAAAGTGATGATATACGGAAAATGTTTGTCGACTACTTTAATGAACCGCTGATAGTCGAGGATGTCAGAGAGGCTGACATTGTTGCTGTGGGTGGAGGTGCACGGATGCCGGTTTTGGGAGTGAGACTTGTTCCGGACATTACCAGGAAAGAGGTGCAGGGTGCGGTAGAAGTGATAAAGGCAGGGAAAACCTCGGGTTTGAAGGCTTGTGACGGAGTACCTGAGAAAAAGGTGGAGCAACGGTTGTCGAATGGCTAGTGATGCTGCTAAATATGTGTTTTGTGTCGGGCGTGGTGCCGATTGAGTGGCGCAGTGCTTGCGTTGTTCCGCTGCATAAGAGCAAAGGAAATAGAAATAAATGCTGAAACTCATGAGGTATCAGTTTGTTTTGTGTGATCGGCAAGTTGTATGGGAGAGTGCAAATCAAAAGGACCAGAGACAACGGATGGTGCAATTAGCAAGGAGCCGTTTGACTTTAGGAGTGGTAGAGGGTTGGCCGATAAGGTTTTTGCAGTAGGAAAAGTCTGTGAGAAGTACCTTGTGGAAGGAAAGGATGCATTATGGGCCTTCGTGGATTCTGAAAAAGCCTACGACGGACGGGACAGGGAAGCGTTGTGGAGGGTCGGAAATCAGCTGAAAGATGTTCATAGTTTCCATGTTGGCAGCAGAGCAGGCGTTATAATGGGGATCAAGGTAAGTGATTGGTTCGCAGTGAAAGTAGATCTGAGATAAGGCTGCGAAACGTCTACCCGGCTGTTCAATTTCCGCATGGATGGAGTGGTCAGGGAGGTGAACGCGAGTGTAATGGATCGTGGCTAGAAGCTGCTAGAGCGAACGTGCAGAGTTTGCAGCTGAGGCAGTTCGTGTTTGCGGATGATACTGCACTGGTGGCGTATTCAGAAGAAAAGCTGCGTAGGCTAGTATTGGAGTTTGGTAGAGCGTGTGAGAGGAGGCGGCTTCGAGTGAACGTAGGTAAAAGTTACGTAATGAGATGCTCGAGGAATGTCGATGCGAATAGAATTAGTGTCCTCCAACATGGAGAATTCCATGTGCAGATGACTGAATTAGTCGAAACTTAGATGAAGTCGCGAGTGAAGAAAGGATGTAAAGTGTTGAGTGTAATGAAGAGTGTAATGAACTGTAGGACGTTGAAGATGGAAGCAAATAGTCATATGGAGTCACAAGGAACAAGAAATCCAAAGAGGCATTCTCTGCCCATCCTTCATTTTGCATTGAAGTGAACCTCCCGGATTCCCCCTAGGGAGGACTCCAGTGTGTAACTCTATCCAGTCACACAGACCCCAAAAAGATTTTTGTGTGCTGCAGAGCATCCTCTTGGTTCTGTAACCATCGTAAGACCTCATCTATCCCCCCCCACCCTGATGTTGAACGGGTGGGGAGCAGTGTAGCGGGATGCCTTTTAATAGGCTGTCCCTGCCCATCCAGAGACCGGTATATTAGGGCAGGGCTCTCTCCTGTCACACTGCGCTGGCGCTTGGTTCACTGTATCGTGGGGCGATACAGCTTAGCCTCTCTCACTACGGGCAGGTGGCCAGCTACTCTCGGATCGGCCTATTACCTGATCCATTTTGTCCGATGTGTTGTGTGGGGCTGGTGTGGTGGTCGTAGCTTTTGGCTGCTGACTTTTCTGGGGTAGCACAGGGGTTCCCCGTTTGACCCCCGTGAGCTGCACGGGGGTTGCGTTTCCCTTAGTCATTACTTCCAGGGCTTTACCATCTCCGTAGCCGGGTTTGAGATGCCAGTGGGGCGTTGGGGGCTGCTATACAGTGCAGATCCCGCTAGCTGCCCCCCGCCCCTCTAGCTCTCCAGTCTGTCTTAAATGTCTTTGCTACTGTCACTGATAGTCGAGTTCAGGGAGGATCCGGTCTAGCCTACGCTGATGATTTTGTAGGTCATCAGGTCACCGCAGGGTCGGGTGTTGAATCTCTTTGTTTGGATTTTCAACCCGTGATTCCTGGTGGGGTGGTCATTTAGCAAGAAGAGGTTTCTGTACTTTACGTTATTGAAGCCTTCCAGGATTTTAAAGGTTTCAATTAGCTGTCCTCAAAGCCTACGCTTTTTGAGGGTGAAGAGATTCAGTTCTCTTAGTTCTCTCTGATACCCAGTGTGTCTGATAGATGAGATCATCTTCGTTGCCCCAGGCCTGTACCCTTTCCAAGGGACCTTATCGAATGCCTTCTTGAAGTCAAGATACAGGATATCGATAGCCCTCGAGTCGTCGTAGATGGAGATCATGTGGTGGAAGAATTCCAACAGGTTGGTCAGGCCCGATCTCTTACATCGAAAACCGTGCTGACTGCTCCCTAGGAGATTGTTCGTCTCCAGATGGTTTACGATTTGGTCTGCAATAATGGACTCCAACATTTTTCCCACACCTGATATGAGGCTGATGGGCCTGTAGTTTCCCGGGAGTTTTTTGGACCCTTCTTGTGGATAGGGGTGACGTCTGCTATCTTCATGTCCTCGGGAACCGCCCCTTCTTCCAGTGATTGGTTGAATACCAACAGGAGATGGGGGGGGGGGCAATTTCGTCCGAGACAGCCTTTATTACTCTCGGGAGGAACCCGTTGGAGCCTGCAGATTTCTTCGCCTTCAGTTTCTTGGTTTTCCCTATTATATCTGCGGCTGTGCATTGGATGTCCTCCAAGGGTTGCATCCCCCGGTACCTAATGGAGGAATCCGGGATTGCATATTCACTCTCTTCGGTGAACACGCTAACAAAATACTGGTTAAGTACCTCCGCTATCTCTGTATTTGTTGTGGTCAGAGTTCCTTGGTCTGTCGTAAGTGGGCCGATGGAAGCTCTGATGGGTTTCCTGCTATTTACGTGGCTGAAGAACTCTTTCGGGTTGCGTTTGCAGGTAGCTGCAACTTGGCGTTCTTCGGTGTGTTGGGCTACTCTGATTCGCCTCTTCACCACTCTTCATTGTTCCCTGTGTTCGTTCCGCAATCGGTCCGAAGGGTTTTGTTTCCAGCGCCTGTATGCACGGTCTTTGGTGGACATGGCTGCTTGGATTTCTCTATTGAACCACTTAGGATGTGCTTTTGGTCGGCTCGCACTTCCTTGATTGGGATGCAGCCTTCCTGAACGACCAGGAATTTAGTCTTGAAAGCCGTCCAGGATGCCTCAACTGATTTCAGCCTGGTGGGTTGGAGGTTGCTGAGGTCCCTTTTAAACTTAACGAAGTCCGCTCGTCGGAAGTTGAGCTTTCGTTTAGCGTTGGGAATTGCTTGGTTTGATGGCACGTGGATGACGCACCTGACCATATTGTGGTCGCTGGGTTACCAGGTTTTCTTCCATAGCAAAGATTAGGTCTAGGAAGCTGTTTCCCCTGGTGGGTTCGTCAACCAGTTGTTCCAGAAAGTTATCATTGGCGAAGTCGACTAATCTGTTCCCCTCTACGTCTGCCGTTCGGTTTTCCCAGACAACGTTGCAGTTAAAGTCCCCAATTATCACTGCTACCCTTTTATGGATCAGCTGTGTGAGGAGCTCGTAGAGGGATTGGTTGCTATCCACCGTTTGGTGGAGTGGCCGGTACACGAGAAGTACGTGTAGCTTTCAGCTGTGCCTTCGATTTCGATACTTATTACCTCATGCGGGGTGCCAATGGTACGGTGAGTGGCTTTGAGGTGGTTTCGCTCATAGTTTGCGACACCTCCTCCCCGACTGGCCTGACGGTTTCTTTCGAAGAGGTTGTACCCTTCAAGTTCGAACTCGCCTTTGAAATCATTTTTTTCTGTCTGGATCCAGGTTTTCGTGATACCAATTATGTCAGGCATTTCAGAAGCAACAAGGCAGCGAAATTCTGCTTGCTTGTTCCTGATCGATCTAGCGTTCAGAAGTAGCATCCGGAGGCCATCTGTGTTGTTCTCGGCTCTTCGGATGCGTTCTCGTTACCCGGATGTGGTGGTGGCTGTTTACCTCTCCTGGGGGGTGGTGGGGGATATCGAGGGTCCGGGTCGTTTCCCTCGTCATCACTCCGACTGTTACTGTCAGTCTCGGAGTCTTCCCTGCGGTTGCCACGTGCGCCAGCTTCGGTCCCGCTGTCGCTCGGTTCAGCGCACTTGCTGTTTGCCGAGTCAGGTTGGTTAGCCCTGTTCCCGTTGTCAATAGCTCCCTCCGCAGGGACGGTTTCTTTGATAATCGTCTGCTCCAGATGGATTATTGTTTCATCGTCGGGGATTTCAGTGTCTGTGTCTGAGCTGGTGGTGGTGTCTCTTCCACTGGTGTGTGTACTACCCTCGCCTGAGCTCGTGGAGCTAGAGCTGATGTCGTGCTCTGATCTGGGCAGTGGGGTGTTGTTGGCAGCCCCCGCGGAGTTTGTTGGGGGCGCTTGGTTACCAGTTTTTATGCTGGGGGGGTCTCGGTCTCCGTGTCCGAGGAGTAGGTGGATTTGGCAAGGGCGGAAAAGGGTTTCTTCCTCTTCCTTTTCTTCCTTCTCTTCCTCCGCCCGTTCTCCTCGGTGTGTGGGTCTGTTGAGAGGGTTGCTCCATCGCTAGGATGTGTGCGTTGGGAGGGGTGTGCAGGTGTTTGCGGGTTTCCCTGTTTAGTGGGTTGCCTGAGGTCTTTGTAGAGCCTCGTGTTTATCAGGTCAGCCAGTTGGCGTGATCCTGCGGCGTTGAAGTGGATTCCGTCCTTCCTGTAGAGCGCCCTCTTGTTCAGGAAGTCGCTCCAAGGGTCTACGAATATCACCCCTTCTGTGTCGCACAGTGCCTTTACCCTTCTGTTCAGGGCGATGGCTTTGCTGTGTGCCTCTCTTGAGATTCTGAGGCGGGGAACAGGGCCAATGATGATGCCTTTGGTGCTTTTCTCTTTTACTGTATCAATTAGTGCCTTGGAGTTGGCCATGAAGGGTTCGGTGAGGCCGGTTCGCCCCCTCCGCAGGAAGAGGTAGTTTCCTCCTGCTAGTACAATAATCGAGCTGCGTTTGTCGGTGGTCATGCTTGACACTGCCGCTCTGGCTCGGGAAAGGTTCGCACCTGGGATCGCTTTCGCAATCCGGCTTAGAAGATTTTGCTTGGTGAAGTAGTTACCAAATCCCCCCCACTAACGAGTCTCCGACAAGATTGTTGGTCAGCTCGTTGTGGCTGCTGTTGTTCTGTGGCCCTTCCTTCTTCTGGGCCCTGGCTGCTTGGGTGTTGGGCTCGTCTAGAGCTCCGTACCTGTTGTGGGTTGGCAGGCGCAATTCTGGGTTCGCAGCCGGCTGAGCCCTTGATCTCTTAGAGACCAATGTGAAGCCAGTAGAGTTTTTCCAATTTCTCTCCTGGTTTCCTCGGTCTCTGGGGGTAGAGGTGGTGTAGTTCCACCAGGGTGGCCTTGCTTGGCTCACGTTCGATTGAGGTCGGGGGCCTCCTTTTTGTTGTCGGTGGCCTCCATGTCCCCTTTGTTGGGGTCTGGGGCTTCCTCCGCAAGTCGGGGTTCCCCGGTAGTCCCACCGGGTAGGTCCCTAGTGGTTCGGTTTTGCTGGAGTTGCTCTGCGGTTTTGAGTTTGTTGTCGCTTAGCTGCTTTCCCTCCTCTTTGGCTGTTGGGTGCTCCGCCGCTAGTGGTTTGCTTTTGCGGGCTCCCTCGAGCGTGGCTTGTGTCTTCCTCTCGGAGGAAGTAGTCCTCTGCTGTTTCCCTTCTCCTCAGAAGAGTGCCAGCCTGGGACCTGTTTCTGTTAGCGTTGTTGTTGAGGCTGGTATCCCTGTTTGGAGTTAGGGGCCTCCGCTACTACGGGAGTGATCCTCTCTACTGCGGAAGGAAACTCCGCTGCTTTTAGCACCTGCAGCTGTGTGAGGTCGTTCCGGAGTTTCTTGCCCAGCCTTTCTAATTCCTTGAGCTTTGTCTCTGTTGCTGCAGGGTTTTGCTGTGGGGCTTTGGGAGTGTTTTGCAGGGTGGCCTTGAGGTTTTGCAGTTCATGTTTAAGGTTCTGATTTTCCTCCTTCAGCTTCTCGTTCTGCATTTCGCACATGCAGAAGCGGCATGTGCTTTAAGCTCCCAGTTTAGCGTAGCAGGCCTCCTTGAAGTCCGTGCACCATTTCTGCGTGCCGCACACAAAGCATTGATGCATTGTTTTGGCTAGGCCAGACGGCTTTCGGGGGTTGGCGCTTTTGCCTCCGCTCTGTCTGTTTCTTCCAAATCCTCTGACTGGATCGGGTGAGGCGTACGAGGTGCTGGTGTCGCTGTCCTCTTTAGGCGGTTTATGGGCCTTGCCTCTCATGTTGGGTTTTGTCTCTATTTGTTGCTTAGGTTTCGTCATCTTCTTTTTTCTTTGTCTTTGGTGAGCTGAACTTTGCTGTCGTTGCGATGTACTCTGTTGTCGCTTTGTATCATTCATTCGTTTCGTCGTCACCATAGTATTCGTTAATTTTTTTATTTTGGAGGCCCGGGAGCGGTGACCTCCTGATAGGGTCCCCTGTTCTCTCGCCGCGTCCTCCCTCTGCTTGGAAGTTTTCATCCTAGTTTGCCTCCAGTGACCCAGGTCCAAGGACCCTAGCACCTACCACCTGCCGAAAAGATCACTCCAGAGACCGAGCGACTTGAATCGTGCTTTCTGCTCCCAACAGAGAATTCACTTCAAATGCAGGTGACTGTAGATCTTACGATCGCATTGGTCACTTGTCTAAGGATTTCCCACTCGAGGGAATGCAAGTCACTGGGGCTCGTCATTTCTACTAGTTCCTTTGCAGAGGGTTGATTCTTGGGGTTGTTTGAACTTCCCTAGAGGTTTGATCGCTGGGTTTCGTAGCCAGGACACTACAAGGTGGAGAAGCGCTCTTGTCTTCCTCATCTCCACCTTCATATTTACCCCCGATCTGGGATGTGGGACTGTGAACGTTCAGTCATTACGCGTACAGGACAGAGTACCGGGGTAATAGTTCTCGTCTATCCATGCGCTTCCCAGACGCCCCAAGTCTCTAGAAGTCTCTAGAAGTCTTGGTCTCTTACAACCACATCCGAAAGGAGGCCTTATTTATAGAGGTTCCAAAGCCTTTATTTTTTGTTCGCAAGTTTTTTTTTATCATTGTTTTTTTTCAATAATATCATATATGTATATAAATCATGTATATATACTTTTTTTCACTGTTTTTGTGTAGTTGTATGCAGGGTACGTTTGTTGGAGCGTCAATATCCTAGTGCCGCGTTGGAGGAGCCACGGGGTCATTCGAATTAGCTCGAGAAACCACTAAGCCATTTCCACGCGGCAGCAGGTCACACATGTTTACATTCATTCATTCCCATTCCCAATCACTCGCATCCGCACACTCCCTCACATCCACACACGCTCACTCATACCCCTCCATCCACTTGCATTTACTCTGTCATTCTCACCCCTCCACATACAAAGAGAGGGTTGTTTGATGATGTAGTTGTCACAACTGGACTATACGGAGCTGAGACTTGGGGGATGAGAGCAGAAGAGAGAAGAAAGTTAAATGTTTTTGAGATGAAATGTTCAATCGGCATGGCTGGAGTGACGCTGAGAGACAGGGTTAATAATGACGTAGTTCAAATAAGAAAGGTGATGGTAAAGAAGTTAGAGGACCGAGTAGTTTCGCGGGTTCTGAGATGATTCGGGCACATGGTTAGGATATATGAAGAGAGATTGGTAGAAATGGTGATGAAGGCAGATATGAGTGCCGTAGACCTAGCAGTAAACGTTAGTCTGGGTGGATGGATGGTGTGCAGCAGGAATTAAGAAGGAGAGATTTGAGTGTGGTGGTAGATAGAGAGCGTGCAATTAACAGGCGAGACAGGAGAATGACTTTGAATGTTTGTTTTTTCGACGCCGCTCTGACGTGCTTTCCCGCCATTGGCATCTCGTTGAGGAATGGGATGATCGAGGGTGGGGGGGGTGGGCGGACATCAACGACGTGACAAAAGTAAACCAGTCACACTAATGGGCCCTGCTGCTGACACTGCCCTCGGACCGCACTCATGACCCGGAGAGTGTATTGCGGGATGTTCCAGCAGGACTTTTTAACGCAAAAGGGCTTGCTCTTGCTCTCAGAGTGGATGCGGCGGTGTGTCATCCACAGCTCTGCCGCTGCGGTCAGCGTATAGATGAGTCAGGTACTATCGCGCTCTCGTGTCTTTACAGCGGAGGTCATCGCCCCAGACATTTGGCTCTGAATGTCATAATTGAACGAGCGCTACGCAAAGTTGGCCTTGGTACGATCCGTGAGCCCGGCATTGATCAAGGCGATGGTGAGCCCCTGACGGCGTTACAGTCTTCCCCTTCATTAGAGGGAAAACTCATTTGTTGAGATTGCACCTGCCTGGCCACCTTTGCGACGAATCACTTGCCAAGCACTTCTTTGGAGGATGGCAGAACTGCCAACGCGGCAGAGAACAAAAAAAGAAATAAGTACCAATCTCTCCGTGACCGCTACTTTTTCGAGCCATTGACTATCGAGACGAACGGCGTTATTGGCAAAACCAGCAGCCTCCTGATCCACGATACCAACCGACGGTTATCTGCCGCCTCCGGGGACCCTCGCGAAACGTTCTGGCTGGAGCAGAGGCTAATACTGGCAGTGCAACGGGGGCAGCGCTTTTAGTGTACAATTAGCTTGAAAGTTTATCAATTCGGGGTATTATAGATCGGATCTTTGTTAAGGTAGAAGGGGTAGGCCGTTATTCCAGCAGGACTGGAGGCGGCAATAGTATGGTTGGATGCCTCAACTTTTGACGAGTGTTGGGGCCAGGGGTCTCCCATTTTTTGGGGGCCTTACGAAATAAATGGTATAGGGCTAAATTGAGTGTGTGTGTGAGTGTTTGAGAAAAGTGTGAGGTGCGCATTGCCGTCAGCCACACCCCTTCCTGGGGGATTCGGCCTAGTGTCTGTGTCTGTATATCTGTATCTATATTGTGTGTATGGGTGCATTGTAGGGATACTTTATAGGTATTGTATCGATATTTGTATAATAAACAAAAAATGATGTTATAGTAAATAATTACAAAAACTGTTAAAATATGGTTTGAAATCAAATGCTTTTAATTTGCCATGTAAGAGCCAGTGAACGTTTTCAATAGGTCTCAGCAGTGGATCTTAGAAGAAAGGATAATGGTGACACATTGTTATGCAAATATGGAGTCAAGAAATCCGTATCATGTATACGCGAAGACATAAAATAAGAGGAAAGAAGTTCATTGGTATTTGATTTCGATGAGAGTTTTTTATAACTCATTGAGAATAAAACGTAAATAATTACATGAATATATCTTTCACAATCATGAACAACTGAATATTCTTCTAGTAATGCTAGATAAATATAAGAAATAAATGCAACGAGTACGCAAATAGTCGTATAACCTAGGTCAAGTTTGTTAGAATAAAAACTTACAACAGCAAAGAATCCAGAAAATCTCGGAGTAAGCCTAATAATATCAAACAAGAGGAAATGGGTACAGTTCACATTCAGTATGACATCATACCTGGAGAATGACTGCGAATACAATGCATTTTATTAGAATTTGCAGTGTATCTGACTGGTAACTATTTCATGTTCTTGTTAGACATACTGAATTAAAAACCAAACGGTGCCGTATTTTTGTTTTCTTACATATAAACTTGTCAATTCTTCTAGAAATATGCCTTTCAAAATAATAAATTTCAATACAAGTTAAAATTCATTATTCACGAGATGCCTTGTGTCATTCTGTCTTTTATTAAGGTATACATTGAATCTATAATACACATGACTCCACACTGCGAAATTTATGAAAGGGTATTGAAAACTGTCTTTCGAGAGACAGTTACTTGCGGAGACCCTAAATAGCAAGGTGGTCTTAAACGTTTACTATAAAAGCGAGAAAGTCAGCAGCCTCCTTGTAAGAAATAACTTAATTACTTGCGACGAGATGCTTCAAATGTCCAACGTGGTGAGTAAAATGAAACGTTTAGTGTGGAACTGCGAATCCTCCAATCCATATTACATTGCTGTGCGTATGACGTTCCACGTGCAAGATGGTGGACCGGACGAGCATTGGAGCAAGAAATAGAGCATTTCAGTCTGCAGAGGCCAACTTATCGAGAAAACGGACATCATCACTCTGCCGGATGTGGGTCGATTAAAAATTTACGAATCTTTAAGTATCTTGAACACAAGATCATCTCTCAACTGGCCAAAACTGCACCATTCCGGTCCACAAAGCGAGTAAACAACGCAATAAAACCGGCAACAGCCAACGATAGTCACTTCTGCCCAGCAAACCCATAGAAAAACAGCCATCCAACCAAGCAGTTCACATCAGACCGTGGAACAAGAATTCTCTCAAACGGACGTTCAGAGATGCAACCGTGAACATGACACAGTTACTCCTCAGAAATACTACCACTCCAAATGAGACATATTCCTACACAATTGGCTATTTTCCACGTAATCTATTATGTCTGTTTTCTTATGCAATCACATTGTTGATAGAAATTAGTTATAGACGTACAGTTTTTCATAAATATTTTATATTCTCTTCAAATACGATTGAGTTATTCTAACACAGCGTAATACGGCTGTGATTCCCGATCAACTGTTCGATGTATCGACTATGAATGGTATCGTAAAGGGACCTCTGCGTAAAGTGTCTAGTACTGGGGAATGGATATTACAATATTGTGTAGGTGTCTTTAATTGGTTTTCTCATTTTGTGTCAATACATTTTATTATTGTGGAGTCGTGTCTCAAATTCAAAAAAATATTCTAAATGTTAAATTTTTTCATGTTGTTTGAATTATAATTCTTCACCACGTAACCATTTGTTCTGTCAGTTTTATTTTTTCACGCCCGTAACGATTAATGTGTGAAATCGTTCTAAATATTGTCACATTCTGATAGTACTCTATCGCTATTTTCAGATGTCTGAAGATGCTTCGTAGCAGAAGCAAACCCGGTCCCACTGTCGATGGGAGCAGCATTAGTGTCCTGCTAAATAGCGAGTTCTTAGAGGAGATTCAGTGTCTTAATTACCAGGGATCTCATGCGGAGGAGAATGAACTGGTGGAAACTGAGGTGGAAGCACAATTTCCTGATGACTGATTCCAGTCCCCACTCACGCCTATCCAATGCCGCTCTCTCGCCACCTCCACATAAATATTTCCTCCCTTACACCTGCTTCACGCCATCCATCAACCAAACTTCATTCTACTTCTAAGCCTACGTCGACTCACCTCCGCTTGCATTACTCTTTTCACCAATCTCCCATCATCTGTCGTCACCATGTGTCCGAAACATCTCAGAATACGAGAATCACTGTGTCTTCTAGCTTTTTCCCATCTCTGTTCTATGTCGAACAAGGTCGTTATTGATCGCAAACAAGCTTAGCCCTTTGCCGATAAAGGGTCCAGCCAGGACACCCCGCAACACTCCCTTCGTGTCAGGAGTGAGGCCGTAGATCAGTGTCAGCGGCTGGGCCCGACAACTAAACTGGTTTACCTCTGCTGCGTCACAGTAACCGGGACCTACTTCACCCACGACCATCTAGTTTCTCAACGAGACGCTAAGTTGTTAAATTGTTGTTATTCTATAATTTAAGTCCATCGTCTAGCAATGGCATTTCAATTCCCGAGTCAAACACAAGAAACTAAATTTTCAGATATTGTATTTGAATTCGCGAATCGAAAGCTCATAATGAATTCGGCACTGCTCATTTCAAGTGGGCGGCCCGCTCGCATTTCGCGGAGCAAGAATATTAGGCATATATA
>SDVV010005780.1:0-18937 GCA_016164225.1 Gammarus roeselii | reverse complement strand
TATATATATGTTTCTATATATATATGTATCTATATATATATATAGATATGTATCTATATATATATATAGATATGTATCTATATATATATATATGTATCTATATATATATATAGATGTATCATCATATATCTATAGATGTATCTATATATATATATGTATATATATATATTTAAATGTTTATATATATATATATCCGTTTATCAAATTAGCGACCCCTGGTACGATTTAACATTGTTGAAATTAAGGAGGTGCACCTAAAATTTACTTGATTCAAGACAGATTTTTGAGCTTCCTCATCTGCTATAAAGATAAATAATCCTTGACCGCAATTTTCAGTATAATGATCTCAGTAGATAATATGTAGAAGTATTTTTAATAAGAAAATTACTCGTGCGAACAATGTGTAATGCCTTTCATTGCAGGTTTACCAGAAAGGCCAGCAGACCATGGCTGTGGCTCGCCCGGGCGGTGTCGAAGGTACCTCCGGTGGGGAACGCGGTCGCAAGTACCCTACACTCGCCAAATGCCAGGCCCTCGTCTCTCCACCTCGTCGGTCTTCTTCCTCATCTTCAAAATCAAGTGGCCACAACCCTTCGTGTGCCTCGTCCTCTTCGGGCTACGCCTCGTTCACGTCGTTCCGTTCAGCCACTTCCCAAAGCAACTATAACGGGAGCAACGGCAATGGAGGAAGTCACTACGAGACGCTCGAGGCAATCAGGTCATCGGCTCGACCAAGTTCCTCAACGGAACACCGCCGTCCCAGGCGCATTTTATCCCCTCGTCCAGACTCCAGAAGTGAACTAGACACTCGACCATCCTCAAGAAGCAAGCCTTTGCCACCTAAAAAACCTGAGCGGCTCAGCCTCCAGCGAGCCACGAGTCTGCTCAGCGTTGACCAGGTAGTTTCATCAGGTTCCTCCAGACATGAAACTATCATGCAGGACAATCAGTTATTAAGTAATCCTATTTGGAAGTCAATTGGAAACGGTCTCAATAGTACCCCTGCAGATGATGAAGAAATGTCCACTCCACCTTCTGTAAGGAACCTCGTTGTATCAAAATTCAGATCAGAATTTATATCAAGAAGAGAATCTTCTCCTATGCCGACGTTTAGATCGTCCGTCCGCGATACATTTGATAGTGATAAGAATTACGTGGAATCCGACACATTATCGGGGGACAGCAATGATAACGACACTACGTTACATCCTACAAATCTTTCTCACTATCGTCAGCTAGATGGTTTAGACTACATCACTGGAAAACAGCAGGAACATTCCCCTGCGCCGAGTTCCTGGAGTTCTCTTCCAAGAAATGACTACAGAGACCTTTCGTCTAGTCCCTACCACACTACAAGTAGTTCGTCATATCACACGCCCAGCTCAGGTGGTAGCCCTTGTGATACTAATGGTCGTCCAGGTAGGGCAGATAATCGACAGGACGATTTTGACGATCAACCGTCTCATATGTCTAATATTTCTGAACAGTCAAGTTCGTCCTTGACTCCAACGAATTCTCCTACTAAAGTCTCTCCGTCAGTAATCGGTACCGAACAACGGACGCACATGTCTTTCAATCGAATGGCTGACCAAGCGTTTGCATCCGACTTTTCCTCGGTTCATGCAGAGCCCTCATACTGTCCAAACCCTCTGAAACAAACGAATCAGTCTGGAATCGTCTCCAAATCGCACGGTGGCAACCGTACTCTTTCTTCACTCCATAATCAAAAAGTCAATCACTCCTCTAGGAACACTTCATCAGGGCAAGAAGTACAGTACAACACATCGAGAAACGAAAGATTTCATTGCTTCACCCCCAATAAGGTGAAGGAAAACTATCCAGTAAGTAGCTACATTTACGGCAGCTCTGGGTCTCCAAAATATGAAAGTCTTTCTTTGTTAAAACGCCACAGCGGCCGATCAAATGGCCATTCTGGAGGACCTGCACCATCGACACCTATAACACCGCGAAGTAATTCTTCAATGAAACTCAGAAGTCCGCAGACTGGAGAAGAAGACTGGTGCTAATATTTTGGAGCTACAATTGGAAGAAAATGAATCCCTCCTATGTACATAGATTTTTGAATAATTATTTGATTACGTAGAATTCTTTGAATTTATTTCATAGAAGGCAATATACAGTATGCCTTCAATGTTATACAAGCAATACAATAGTCAATTAGAAGTACTAGAATTTCCTTACCGGACAAGATTACATATTTTTTTGCCATTGATGCAATATTTGTAGCAGGCCGGTTTTTTCCCCAAGAGAATAGTTTTCTTCCCCGGTTCACGTTAAAAAATCGATAATGTTCAACAACATTCGCGTTGAGATCAATCAGGTGCCCAGGCATTTTCGTTGCGGACATTGAGTGACCAAAATACGCTGAGTTAAAAAATACGGCGAAGTTGATCTTCGCACCCGCTTCAAAGCCACTGGGTTCGCGCCCTATGGGGGAGCGTATTATGACTCACGTTGAGGCTCTGGTGGAAATGAGGCCCAAATAAATCAATCAACCAAATCAATCGATCAAAGCCACTGGCTGCCGAACTACTCATATGTCTGACGTTAGTTGAATTGTCATACCTCAATGCCCTTAAACAATAAGTCTAACGCAGTAGTGAAATACCGTACAATAAAAAAAATCAGGCACCAAATCTCTCTAGCCACATCATTTTTTTCATGCCTGATGTAAGTGCTCCGACAAAATATTTTTCTGAGCGATACGTTAGTGAACTGCTGGTGAAGGTATCGCAAAATGTGTCTTCTGCGACCTGGTAGCTTAAGTGCATCATGGGCAGTCAATATCTCACACCCCTGTGTAGGCTCATATCTCAGTCTTTGTTGTGTAGTAAATTCGTTGGGAGTAATTTTTATTTGTCGCAAGATTGTTACTAATTAAACACGATCGACAATCAATGTTGAAGACTTGGTTGAAGTAGGAGCTGTGACAGACGCCGCCTTCTCCGAATTCATTCAGATTGGTTAGAAGTCACTGACGCGTCATGTGATTCACTGATGTCAGGAATGTGAGTGGATATTGTGTAGTAGTTTATCTGTGTGAATGTATTTCTGTGCAATGAAGTTCTTTCTATTTACGCAAACACCCATGTTTTCCGGAAAGACGTTTGAAGACTAAATTTGTTAAATACTAACATTAATTTTTCATTGGTCACATTTGCCAACATCAGCCAATCGATAAACAAACTTGCTGGCTGCTAAGGGAGAACTCAATCGAGTCCTGCACTTGCGATCATCTTTGGGTACTACAATCTATCCGGCTTATTTTGCAGCAACGCCGGTCTTACCGCCCTACAAGGGGGTCTACATTAACTTCGCGTTGGGACTCCGGTGGAACATAGAAGCAAATAATAAATAAATAAATAAACGCCGGTCTTACCGTTGCAAGGTGGAAATGAGGTCCAAATCAAATTTCAGTTGTAAGAAAATATAACTTGGACATCGACCATTGTATGATGACAGTTATGAACCCGGAATGAATACCTATTCATTTTAGATACTCGTGCGGTGTGATCTCTTGATATACGTATGTCTTTGACTCCCGACCCGTGAAGAGTGCATTAAACCAATGTGTCTCGAGTATCATTGACATAAGTGTTAGAGAATGATGAGGACATTGTTCGCGGCGCTAAAAATCCCGATCTCTAATCTAATCTAGGTTAGTGTATATCTGATTTGTTAGATCTATTGCGTTATCCGATGTAGATGACCATCGAGACGTAGCATCGTAATAAAGTTGATGCATTTACATTAGCTTGGCAGTCGTCGTCGAGTAGGAGACGTTTCCAACGCACGAGGTATTAATGGAGGGTGATAATATAAATAGACAAATAGGCCCCTCTATCAGGTTTGCAATGTAGTATGCGCAAATTTGGTAGAAAATAGCGATTGATGGGATAACTGTAGAAAAAAAGTCTACTGAAACGTTGGCTTTGATGTGTAAATATTATTGCGATCATAATTACAGTATTATTTGTTATAATTATTCCGCGTGCAGTACAAATACTTTCGTAATTGTTTGGTTGCGCGTAGTAGTGCAGTCTTCTGTGGATGTTTGGAAGGATAACATAATTGTTTTGATATTAAGCTGCGGCTGCGTGGCTTAACTATAGAAGAATGTCATGTGAAGTGTAGGTTCACAAATACATTATTCCTTCTGTCGCGTTCTTTCACTTCTCCAAATCCATTCTAGGTAATAGTACAGGAACACATGGTTTCTCACTTCTCCAAATCTGATTAAGGTAAAATAAATACGCTTAGGAAATATTTTATTTGATTAATAACAAATTGGTCTTTAGATGAAGGATGAAACATAAAATTTGGAAGATATAAAACATTTCTTAGAAGTGGTTTGCCGCAAACCTTTTGTTGACCAGTACACGTAACGCACAGACTGGTGCAATATGCCGCTACGGAATATTCTAGATAGTTATTCCGTTCAACTGTTTCATCCACCTGCTGGTTCAACATCGACAAGAGACTTCTACATTTTGCCGATCTAATAAATCATATGAAGACGTCTAATGAGAATATACTACTAATACTAAAAGAGTGATGGATTTATTGAGAAATTATTTGCAGTACAATCCAGTTGCTATTTGCTGATGATACGGCCCTGGTGACGGATTCGGTGGAGAAGCTATGTAGGCTAGTGTCTGAGTTTGGTAGTGTGTGAGAGGAGGAAGCTTCGAGTGAACGTGGGTAAGAGTAAAGTAACGAGATGCTCGAGGACTGTCGATGCGAGCAAAATTAGTGTCACCCTAGATGGAGAGCTCTTGGAGGAAGTTCGGTGTTCTAAGTATCTGGGCTCCCAGGTGGAGAAAACTGAACTAGTGGAAACTGAAGTGAAGGCGCGAGTGAAGGAGGGATGTAAAGTGTTGGGTGCACTAAAGTGTAATGAGCTGTAGGACGTTGGGGATGGATGCAAAGAGAGGGCAGTTTGAGGGTGTTGTTGTCCCAACTGTACTCTACGGAGCTGAGGCTTAGGGGGTGAGAGCAGAGGAGAGAAGAAGGTTGAATGTTTTCGAGATGAAGTGTTTGAGGAGCATGGCTGGAGTAACGCTGAGAGACCGGATCACCAACGACGTGGTTCGAAGCAGAACAGGGATGGTGAAGAAGTTGGAGAACAGAGTGGATTCGCGTGTACTGGATGGCTCGGGCACATGGAGAGGATGGATGAAGGGAGATTGGTGAAAAGGGTGATGAACGCAGAGGCGAGTGGTCGCAAGCCCAGAGGTAGACCAAAGTTTGGGTGGATGGATGGTCTGAAGCAGGCGTTGTGAAGGAGAGACATGAATGTGGAGGTGGCGAGAGAGCGGGCAATGAACAGGCGTGAGTGGAGAATGATTGTGAATGGTTGGTTTTGACGATGCTCTGATTTGCTTTCCCGCCCTTGGCATCCCGCTGTCAGGATGGTCGTGGGTGGGGGGGCCCGGCCATTATGACGCGGCGGGGGTAAACCAGTGAAAACTGTCTGACCCTGCTGCTGACGACGGTTCCTCGGACTACACTCGGGACCCAGAGTGTAAGTTGAGGGGACCGGCCGAACCCTTTAGCACAAAAGGGCTAAGTTGTGTGTGTGTGAGCGTATGAGGGTGTGAGGGTGTGAGGGTGTGAGGTGCGCCTTGCCGTCGGCCACCCCCCCTTCTGGGAGATGCGGCCTAGTGTCTGTATCTGTACAATGGTAACTCTTTATTAAACGTTACAGGTTTGGCAATAATTATTTAGTATAGCTCACGTCTCTTTTTCAAATTATAGATCCTCACGCCTCTTCTTCAAGTTAACTTTTAAACTAAATACAATCTAGTGTTCTTTCGTTCTATGTTTCAGTCAATCCAGCTGCTAGATTTGATTCGGGCCTCATTTTTACCGAAAGATGCTACACGGATTGATCTAATCAAGACTATTTCTTGTAACAGCAGCTGCTCGTGATTAGCTAGCAGCTACTGCTAAATTTTTCTCGTCAATAAGCTATGAGGATCTGATACGTTTACCCAGTAAATGATTGATTATTTTGTGACAAACCTATAACAATTAACATGGAGTTGCATTCACACTGAAAATGATGTCTCGAATCGCAAGGCATGTTTTGGGGTGTCTTCATACTAGAAGCCTACACTCAGGGTTTATTCAATCAGTTTCGTTTAGGCAAGTATAATATGGTCATGCCAGTGGAGATGGACCCCGAATCATAGTGCCAATATAAAACTTTTGCCATGAGGTTTAGAAAAGTCAACAGACCTAACACATTTCAGACGAGTGAAGGCCTTAGCGAAAAAAAATCAATATAATAACAATTGCACACAGATTGTGCTGCTCGTGTACTACAAGTGTCAACGACATTTCCGCCAAGTTTTCATCTATTCGATACTTCAATATTAAATACACGAATATGGCGGATGATGTTCTAGAATTAGCTACAATTGGTAATTTCACATTCCTGATTCATGTAAAAACTTGATATGTGAAAACAAGTACAATACTCGGGCTATTCAACGCTGTCTAAAACTAAGTCACATTGAACACCGTTTATAATAAAAGGAAATGGAACACAGCCCTTCATGTGAAGTTTCCTGCACCTGTTCCAAAGAAGCGGGCACTGCTGCCCATTCTGTTCAGATGCTCTGAGGTTATCAGAGCGTTTCAGAAGTCATTGAAGAGCCGACCTGCTGTCTAAACAAGCTCGTAACATTAGAAGAGGAAGACCTCGTCTATTGAAGTTATCCAGGCACGTAGGATTTCTTCTACCAAGTTATACACATAGAATACACAATATACCTTGGAAGCAGGGTCGGGATATGCACAATATACCCTCGGAGCAGGGTTGGGATAGGGTTCCAGACCAAATCTATCGTCAGATTTATGGGCACACTGATACATCAAGATATACTCTTCACATGCCATTAGGTTAGGTTGAGGTTCCAGACCAATTTAATTAAACCTGACGGGAAAACAACAAAAATATATGCATAACAAATAACACCACGACGTGTTTAGTAAACCTTACTTCAATGTAATGTAGACCTTAACACTCACTAAATCGTAATATTCACGGAATATAATGTACAAGTTATGTACAATTTAACAAGTTACTCGGAAATAAAAGTGAAAAAGCGATAGACGTCAATCGAGGAGAAAACGGATAAATGGGGTCAGGAAGTATTAAAAAACATCACATTTCAAATCCAAGAACACATACGACGGTCTGTTACGCCAGTAATAGTCACGATAGGACTACGGGTCTGGTGAAGTACTACCAATTTCCGACGATTTTCTTCCTAAAGCGACAAATGTGATATTATTAGATACAAATAACTATTTCTATTATGATAACAACTTCGACTAAAATGTGACTGCTCCGTCTACTTCTAATAAAATACCAGATCAACAATAATTCTTCCACCCTTCAATCGTTAGAGCCCGGTGGAATTGATTTGGGCCTCATTTCCATCGGAGCCTCAAAGCGATAGATCTCAGGCTTCTCCTTAGAGCACGAGCCCGGTGGAAATTAACCACCTAATCAAATCTACCTTTGAAGTACTTAGATATAATTAGAAAGGAGCCCATAAACGGAAATAATAAAGTATCATTCCCTTAATCATTATCTTCCATGCGTACCTTAGTTAAACATTCCAACAGAATTAAATTGTTTTAGAGTGAATGTTTTCGCACATTCAAATGTGAACTGATCGGAATTGACGAACTTCACGTCATGCGATGGAACTATGACTTACGTGTGAGCTCCAGAGTTGGAACTATGACTTACGTGTGAGCTCCAGAGTTGAAACTATGACTTACGTGTGAGCTCCAGAGTTGAAACTATGAATTACGTGTGAGCTACAGAGTTGAAACTATGACTTACGTGTGAGCTCCAGAGTTGAAACTATGAATTACGTGTGAGCTCCAGAGTTGAAACTATGAATTACGTTTGAGCTCCAGAGTTGAAACTATGACTTACGTGTGAGCTCCAGAGTTGAAACTATGACTTACGTGTGAGCTCCAGAGTTGAAACTATGAATTACGTGTGAGCTACAGAGTTGAACGATGACTAATACAGCTGGTCGTTGCTATGTACGTAAAGCATTTCCAAGCTACCAGGATTGGACCATGTGTATTCCAGCACCACAAGAACAACAAGAATACAAACGAGGATGTGAGAATACATTTCACTTCAAGAACTGCTGTTAGTATAAATGTGACTCCAGAACTTTTGGTGAGGTTACGTTTTGAAGCCTATTTAAGGGCACATTGTTAAGCAACAGCAGAACACTACTATTTGACTTTATTACGTCGATAAAAGTGTATTTATTTATTTATTATTCGTTTCAATGTTACACCGGAGTCCCAACGCGAAGTTAATGCAGACTCCTCCGTAGGGCGGTGATAAAAGTGTAGTTTGAGATAGGTTTAGTCGGCTGATCCATTTCCTTACCTGCCAAGCTTTCGAACCGTTAAAGAGACATTGGCAACTCGTCATTACGCACGATTGAACGACTCTCACAATTGAACTCGGTTCAACGATGCTAGGAGATGATAAGTACCCTGGCTTCATTGCCTTTTATACATTCGAGGTTCTACGAATGTATGGCTGCAACTCGAGGTTCTACGTGTGGTAATTCTTAGGATTTGAGCATCGAGCCTCATTACAGAAATAGTCTTTGAACTTATCGACGACGGTTCAAAATGGAAATCTTAGTTAGTCGTCGTCACATTTAGGATGTGGAGGAAGTTAGCAGACACTGCTTCATTTATGGATATGATTGTACAAGTTTGTGATAAACGCGTTATTCTGCGAATGGAACCGGGAAAGAAATTCTTCCAAATCGTGCGTATGATCTGGAGAAGGAGGCATTTAAAGGGTTAGAAAAGAGATAACATATCAATTTGCTATGGTTACACAAATTCTGATACATTTTCTGTTGCCAGAAAATAAGTTAATAGAGTGAAAAGCTACTTCAACCTCAGGCTGAGTACCTTTTCGTCCCACGCTTTGATTAAGCATATTGTCTTGAAAATAATTTCGGCAGTAGTTGCAAAATCCAAACAAAATTCCGATGTAGATCATAGGGATAAAAGAGGTGGCAACCAACGGAAGAACACGAGCCCACCACAAACACACCAGCCGTAATACTGAGAGGGTATAGCTACTTAATGACCAATGAAGTGAAAGGTTTACTCAATGCTGGGTGACGTTGCAGAAGCAGTTACCTGATTCGGATTTTCAGGCAAGGATTTGTGAAAGCCAAGCTCCTACACTCATGTCTTCCTCATGAGCAACACGAGCAATCGCTGTTTTGGCTTGTCCAGGTCTCATGCTAGAATGCTTGCCTTCCAGAAGCATGCTAAATAACATGAATGTAATGCAGTCAATAAATATAACAAAGGAGATGTCCGCTTACGCGGGAGGTTCTCATCAAGGAACTCTGACCAAATATCAGCTCTTTTAGGGTTGTTTTCAAAGTATCTCCATCTTCAATGCATTGCTTTGGAACAAACACTCACGTAAAACTCTACATGGATTCCTAAGACTTCAGTTGCAATGCAACATTTCGCGTTTAATAAAATTTGTTTTGAGTTTCAAAAACCACGGCAACCTGATATGCCGACTGATTTCGCAATATCATCCATGAGGCCAACAATCGGTCAGAGCATGTAATCGTCATCTCACGCTCGCTTCCTGACAATCCATAGACTTTTTGGGAAAAAAAGACATAGTATTCCTTGAAATTATCATTTCACTGGTTTAAAAAACGGACCAAAAAATTTGTTTGTCCGTAGAAATCTTCATTTCACAACGCGATGTCATTTTATAGTTTAAAAAAATGCACAAGAACGAAATTCATGAAGAAGAGTCGACGAGTTCAGATTAATTGGATTGGAGCGCCAGGCTTTCTAGTGCGCAGGAGAGTTCAGGTGAGACTGATTGTTAAAATTAGAGAATGAAGCCACCATCATAGAAACTAAATTCTAATCCTCAATTTGTATCATTGATTTCCACGAAAAAAACTTACTTTTTTAGGTGAATGATAAGGAAACGATAATGTTAACAAGTGGCCAGTTACGCACACTTTCTTTTCATTTTGTTCAACTTATTACAGTGCAACAGTTTCTATTCATTCAAGTCACCGCATGCACCGAACACAGGATTGTACATAGCCAGGAGTTCAATCGTTCAGAGTACAGGAGAGTGAACTTCTTTACCGAAATCCAGGTGGTTGGCATACAAAATTGATAAACGGCTCCTCGTCACTTCTCACAGACGGTCAAAAAGTTCAGATGTCAAGAGTTTTCAAAATTGCAACTCCTTTCTGTAAAGGGATAATATAACACAGTGCTATCCGAAGGTAGGTGTGGACACAATCTTCATGCAATAATAGCACTATAGGATTTACAAATAACCTCCATCATGGCCACATTTTGCAATTTTTTAGCAGGTAATAAAGTAGGCATACACATCACCCGAACAACACAATTCTGCAGCACTTCCAGTGGCATTCTCAGAATTGGTTTAGGGTTACTTCTACAAACAAACTTAATTTCCTCTTCGTAATATAGCTGCGCATTCTTCTACATTACCTTGATGGTGATTTTGACGAATATCACGAGAAACACATCAGAAGTAGGCTGTAGGGAGATTTCTCAGATGGTACTTCCAATATAGGGCTCCTTACAATCACTGACCAAAAGTTAATTACAATTTTAGATAGTACGTCTGCACCTGTCAAGAAACACTGTTTGCGAGTGGCTTGGATAGTCCTCTTGCATCTCACTCAACATGGTAGGTCAATTCATCAGTATTGTTAGAATACAAAGCTTAAGACTATTTCCCTCGACACTTTCGCTCTAGGCTTCGTATTTTCCACAATCGTGTGGTCTGTTATTGCTGGAGCTCCGGAATTGAACGGCATTTCATCAATCCTATGCTTGAGCAGCTTTTCTACACGACACCGAGTGCAGTAGGGCACACCATCTCTACCAGTAGATAATAGGGATGAATTCTGGCAAAACAAACTCCGAATATGGATCGGGGATCTTCTGTGGAATACCTTACACTAGTATTGGTGACTTAGGACAAATGTTCTCCAGTAGTACATTAGGATTGGTGACACTACGGTTTCACTTCCTTCTGCAGGAAATGCAGGACGTAGTGAAGAACCAAATCATAGCAGTATTTGTATTCAGTCTGGAAAAAAAAATCAAGTTGAAATTAGTCATGATTTTATGTAGGCGGGTGTCTGTTATTGAGCGTATATTTTGAACCGTTATTCAATCAAATAACAGATGTCCTGTTATAGTTAACTTTATAAGCTTTCGTAACCATGCTAGTGAACATTATGCTTTTATCGGCCTTTTTGATCATATATAAAATATTATACGATATTTCATACCAAGAAAATATTTAATATATCATGCACCTCAGTAATATAGACTAATAAATAATAACCTGGATCATTCTCAATTCAAGAAGACCTTCTCTACAATGATTGTAAATGACCATTCGTGCAGAGATTTAACATTAGAGGGAGATAGAAGAGCAAATAGCCGACATCTTTACAATCGCGTCGTCGAAAAAAAAAATCGAAGGTGCATCTCCATGGACGTAATGACTCCTTAAACAACGGCTGAAGACAATCATCTTGTTAATGAAGAGATACAAGAATATCCTGCTCGTTCCAATCGACGAGATGCTAGATAACTCGACCTTAGCGATGCACAGCACATAAAAAATTGTACTCAACTGACACTGATGCTGTAGAAGTGCTACAAGTTACAGTAATCTGTGAAACTTTGTTTTTCTAATTGTTCCTGAGTATCAGATTCTACCCATGCCCCATAAAAAAAAAATCACACTATAAAAGGCTTATGCTTAGATCACATCCTAATCATCAAAAATGATGTTATGGAGTGTCACCTAAACAAAAAAGTCCGACGAGCTGTTGCGACCTTCCACCATAGATCAAGACTTTTTGGCGTCAACTCGGGGTCTCATTTTGAAGCCAAACTAGTCCCGAACAGTTTTGTTTGTATAAAATAACATAAAATCACCATCATCTAGCTTCAACGACAGATTAGTGCCCCGAATTTCTAGTGCGTTAGAGCCTAAGTCCTTCTGGAACCGAACGGAGGTATAGGTAGACAACACAGAAACAAAAACGTGAGTTTCTGGCAAGAAATGCGTTGTCGAAGTTTAACTTCTTGCGAAACTAATGTCAAAACAAAGAGCAGGCCGAGAGCAGGCCGAGAGCAGGCCGAGAGCAGGCCGAGAGCAGGCCGAGAGCAGGCCGAGAGCAGGCCGAGAGCAGGCCGAGAGCAGGCCGAGAGCAGGCCGAGAGCAGGCCGAGAGCAGGCCGAGAGCAAGCCGAGAGCAAGCTGAGAACAGGCTGCAATCCGTGTTCGAGATTCTACTAAGTAATTTTGGATTCACCATTGGCTACGATTTTGACTTCTTCTCTGCTGCGCCTGAATTACTCGTCGCTTTATTGGCTTGATTCAAATCAATAGTTACTATCCAGACGGTGTCTCACTGTCCTACACTAACCAAGCTGTATACCAGCTGTAGCAGTTATAATCCTACCGTACTCACCACCATACTATTGACCAGTTGTTGATGTATAACAATGGTTACACTTACCATGTTGTTAACCAGTTGGTGAGTTCTTACTATCAATACACTCACCTGGCTTTTCACCACTTAGTAAGGTCTTACCATCCTCATACTCACCATACTGTAGAAAGCTGGTGCGGTCTTACCATCCTCATACTCCCTATACTGTAGAAAGCTGGTGAGGTCTTACCATCCTCATACTCACCATACTATAAAAAGCTGGTGAGGTCTTACCATCCTCATACTCACCATACTGTAAAAAGCTGGTGAGGTCTTACCATCCTCATACTCACCCTACTATAAAAAGCTGGTGAGGTCTTACCATCCTCATACTCACCATGCTGTAGAAAGCTGGTGCGGTCTTACCATCCTCATGCTCCCCATACTGTAGAAAGCTGATGAGGTTTTACCATCCTCATGCTCCCCATACTGTAGAAAGCTGGTGAGGGCTTACCATCCTCATACTCACCATACTATAAAAAGCTGGTGAGGTCTTACCATCCTCGTACTCACAGTGCTGTAGAAAGCTGGTGAGGTCTTACCATCTCTACCCTCATCATGCTGTTGACTGGCTGGTTATGCCTTTCTATCTTAACACTCATCATACTATAGACTAGCGGACAATCTTTAACAAACTCTACAATCACCCGTGCTGTTAACCAGCTAGTAATGTCTTGTTATATCTACACTCACCATGCTGTTGACCAGCTGTGGCCGGTGCCGTCTAACAGTCCTGACCGCCTGGAAGACGTCCACCTCTCCGTGCTGCACCACCTGTTCGATGCAGGCGTTGGCCGCGCAGTACACACCAGCACGGCTCATGCCGTCACTGAAAGACGGCGAAAAAGTTAAAGAGTGTACGAATATGTTTGTTTCTAAGTAAATAATTTAAACGAGTAGACTAGGTCGCCCTATGATGATATGATTTCTTTATTGAAAACTGTACATTTCGTAGAGAAATGAACACTCCCAACAAACTCAAGGTGGTCCAAATGCAGACGAAAGAAACATACCCGCCACACCAAACGTTGTTTTCTTTCACATATATCTGTTATTGTACAAAAATTGAGCCTCCTACTTCAGAGTACACTACTAGACTTCAAAGTAGCGTGCCGGCCCAACCACGGGGAAATACCCTTACGCTAAACCCTGCAAGCCGCACATACTCCAACGCAGTAAGAAGTGCGCGGCGACCATGACAAAAAAAGACATCAAAGTCTCCTACCTTCGTGCTACCACTGTTCATACCTCCACGGGGAAATACCCTTACGCTAAACCCTGCAAGCCGCACATACTCCAACGCAGTAAGAAGTGCACGGCGACCATGACAAAAAAGACATCAAAGTCTCCTACCTTCGTGCTACCACTGTTCATACCGACTGCCAAATAAACATGGACCAAAAAGCAACAACAATCATGCAAAACGAACGCAGAGTCACTCGAAAACGAGCCACTCAAAACTGGCGCGGGAGCAGTTGAATCTGCACGTAAACCCATCCCATCAGACGATACTTATGCACCGGAAACACAAACCTAATAATGTGACCTCCATATCCCTTCCAATTGGTATCAATGCCGCACCAGGCCCAGCAACCGCTTTCGTAACTGAGGTGAGTAGCCCAATCAATGAACCACAAGCACCCAAGAGGACACCGAGATGGATGCTGCCTCCTCAGTCGACCAGGACTTGAGGTCCACCAACACTAAAGCGAGAATGCAAAGAGTTGAAGACCACCAATGGCAGACACGAGATACCAGATACCCACCTACCACAGAGAAGAAGATCAGCAACAAACCACGAGCAACATCTCGTCAAGAACAGAATGTAGGACGACTTCGGTCAGTCATACAAGAGACCACATCCAGCTAAAACCAAAGTTAGCGATCCAACCCTCAGTTTACATGCGCGACACCAGAATATATCGCCAGCGAAAACGATCATCGCCTGCGTGAGGACGCGCTGAAAATCTTCAACGAAGAACTTATACCCGAAAATTGCTAAATAACCATGTACTTCAGTCGACCCAAATATCCCACCGGCAACTATTCAGACAGCCATGCAGTAAAAAAAAATCCATAGATGATCAGCACGCTCGCTCAAGAAGCAAACCCAAGGAACGAACACTCGTCCTCCCTCTAGAGCACTCACAGCAGCGACAGCAGTAATACTAGCAGACCACGCTCTATTGAAAGCGATTGATTCCGCAAACCCTCTCGATCTGAATATATTTTGGTGCCATGTTGGTCCGTAAGATCCGCAAGGGTTGGCGTCGGAGTGGTTTAGCGTGTTGTTGAGTTGATGGTCCCTTGGATCGTATTGAGAGTGGGTTTTTTATCAACTGTTACAGTGATACTATTTAACATTTTCAAGTTTTGAATGTTTTTACCTCAACTAAGAGGCAGTCATTCCTTAGCCCTGCGATCCGCAACGCGGAGCACGCCTCATTACCGCGTGAAGCTTTGATTGTGTTCGTTTAATTTGATTTGGGGCTCATTTTCATAGTTTCCAGGATAAAAACAGGCGAGTAAGTTCAGGAACGGGGAGGATATAAAAAGCTTCATACAGTTCGGTATGTTTTCCGAAAACGAATAGCGATTTTCCGGCCAGTTAGGTAAATGAGCAGGCCTTGTTGGGCTGCTGCGAGTACATAGCAATCCATGAATAAGTGTTCCACGCTCGTTGTCACTTTGTATCAACAGGGACATGGTGGTCGGTCGGGCCCCATGTTTACATCAATTAGGAGGTCGTGGGTTATCCACGTGGGTTCCATGCACAAGCGGTGGATGAATACTTTGTATCTTCTATTGGAAAAGCCGTTGTTCACTTTGGAAGCTGCTCAAACTCACAATATCACGATCTAGACTGATCACGGGGTTTGCAGGAACCTCCGTGGTGTTTGTGTCTTCCGGCGCACTTCATACAGCGTTGGGGTATGTGCGGCTTGCAGTATTTGATAACGTGGCCGTATTCAAGGTATTTTTTGCACATAAGTCACAATTGGGTAGGTTATAATATTTCCTGGTTCACCCAAGATTACGATGAATTGGGTGAGTCAGATCTTGGGATGGTGATCGGGTATGCGGTAGAACTAGCGTTTCGTGTTATGATCCATGTTGCTATAAGGGAGACTCCGGTAACTCATCATTTGCGAAGCCTGCTACAAAAGTGCTCCTCAAGTCTTTCGTGGGGTTGTAGCAGAAAAGGTACATAATTAGTTTGGTAACGTTGAAACATGGCTTTAAGAATAGTTATTTTCTGTTAGCCTAGGTGAGTAATTTTCCTAGCGAATGGATTCGTTGAGGGAGCAACATAGGTTGCGCCGCTGTCTTCGAACGTTATGACCTGCGATGGAGGACCCACGGCCATTGCACAGCCCGAGGCCCGGGAACCCGCCGCCGTGTGCGTATTGGGAGTGCTACAGCAGTTGATAGGCCCTATATTAGGCCTGCACACCTTAGGTAGCTGATGCGGCAGGAAGTGAGAAGGAAATGATGCAGGGAGGAGAGCATAGAGGCTACAGCCTCCCGTCGTCCGACCCCGCGGTCTACCTGGTATTTGAGAATTTATCTTTCTTTTTTCATATTGGGGGCAGTCTTCATGTCCCGTGAGGTTGCCGTTAACTTTGAAGTAGAGGCAGTGAGCTTTTTCGGATGGGTACGACTGGCCATCTTCCGGTCTGTCATTGTCGTCTTGGGAGCAGTGTGAGCTTATTTGCTTAACGTTACATGTTCCGCTCGTGTGTCCGTATTTATGGCATTTATAACATTGCATCGGACGTCTGTCGAAGTGGGTAACCTTGGTATTGGTAGCAGAAAAAGGTCTGTCTAAGTAGTTTGGTGAAGTGGGGCAGTAAAATTTCATCAATAGGGCCAAGGTGGTGTTCCTTTTCGGTTTGATTTTTGGTGCGCTTCTTTCTTCGACCTCACAGTCCTTGTATTGAACGAGTCCGGTGATGAACTCATCAACTTCCTACTGATTGTGCGTGACTTTTGGCATATTCTAGTCTAGGCGAGAATAATGTCACATAAGTTTTGTATCCACTTCGTCGCTACTGGTGGTGATGCTTAGGGATATACGGCCAGTAATGGAGTAGTTCTTTTTGTAGAGTGTATAGAGAAATATCCGGTCTGTCCTTGGCGTCGAATGTGATTTTCATATGTTCGGGAAAGTTGGGACCGTTGTTGAACAAGTTGTGTTTATTAAATGGAGAGTACTGCTTCTTCCTTGCATCTTTCGTAGCTCGATTGGGGTTTTTGTGGGATAGAGAGTCGTCGAGGTTGTCATCTGACGTGGAGGTTAAGGCATTTACATAGGTTGCGGGTACTTTGGTCTGTCGTTTCTTTACAATTTCGTGAAACTTAAAAAATACAGCGTTGACACGACACTCTAGTCTCGTTGACGATCGTCGATAGAGCTGTTTATCATATCTCTCCTCCAAGCAGCCTACGTAGGAGAGGGTCCTTCGTCTTAGTGACACAGGGTTTTTGTGTCAATTCGGATTCTTCCCATCGTCGACTTCTTCCATGCTTGCAACTCGGAGGGGTTCAGCTTGCCTCACGTCATGCTGGCCATGCAGTTTCAGGCAATATGGTCATGCAATTTTGTCTCCTACCGCGAGCCATTGCCAGTTGGCGATGAGCCCAAGAGTCAGCCAAAATAAGTCCATGATGAGATTTTTCTTACTCCAATTGCCAACAGAGAGGTTGATGTCTTCAGACGAAAGTTATGCAGCCAAAGTGGAGTGTTGGGCTTAGAATGACTCTCCCGTGCCCATTTATATACGCCGCATGCAGAGACATGTGGGTTGCAGGTGTGTTTGATAGGTTACATGTATGTAAAATGCAGCATATACACCGCAAACCAGTTGCAGTCTGGAAGCTCGGAATCGCCTGCCTCGTAGGTGATTGGCTGAGAATCCCCCACAAGCCACTTGAAAGTTGTATAGTGCGGGTTGTTGAATGACTGCTGAGAGGAGCGTCGTCAATTTAAGAATGGAAATAAGTTACGAATGTGTTTAACAACGCAAACGTGGTAACTAAGTTAAAAAAGGTCAAGAAGTATTTCGAAAAAAGTAGAAAAGGGAGGTAGTGAAGATTGAGGAGTAGTAGAGTCTGGAAGGAAATTAGGTGTGGAAACCCCTCTATTGGGTCGTGACTCCGTGCGGCCTCTGAACAAGTCAATTTTCTTATCACTTCGTGTTTAATGTTTCCGACCGCAGAGGGTCAATGCATTATACCTCTCACGGAGGATTGTTCATTGAAACATCACAGTCGATGCACCTTCTAGTTTTTTTTTCCGATCACTATCGTCAGTGCCACTACGACCTTCACCAGGCGAAGAGAGCAGTACAGCCTGTAATCGGCAGCAATTCGAGTTGCCTAGCTTACCTTTCCAGGCCAGCGAATGCTCGTCTCTCCGTTATCTTAAGGCTACTACGGAAAGAGAGTTCAGTTGAGTGCTCCTCAGTGGGAGTGTACGTCCAACTATACCTACACCATTTGATGTAGTATAAAGATCCTGGTTTTCGTATAGTAAACTTGGACAAGGACTACAAGGATAAGCACCCTTTTCCACAGGAGGATATTGAGTTCGCCTCGCTCGACGAGTCAAAATGGTTTAAGCTGGTTTGCCGGCGGTTGCCTGAGAAACCAAACTTTGGTTACGCATCTCATCGCCATCTGGTGGCACAAACAATTCTACAGCACCACGTAGCGGTAAAACTTCAAACATTATATCAAAATAAATAGCGCAATGTGCGCTTTCACCCGTAATCACAGCTATTCCTAGGGATAAAAAGGTACATCAGGTTATACAGAATTTAAGTGCTACTGGCACTGTACCTGAAAATATGATACTCTTACGCCAAGAAGTGTACTCCTCGTCTATGTGTACTATACAATAGCCAAGAGTCTTGCTACGTCAAACCGTATCAATCGAAGGTGGCGTGAGGAACGAAAAGCTTATTATGAAATATTTTTGCTTAGGCCCAGTTTTTGGGGTACAAATTAGTGCACGTACACTTAACACCATCACGTCGAACGAAGCAATTCGTTCTCTTAATTGTCCCTTGATTGAACAGTGATGGTCTTGATTCTGTATCTAGATACAGATACTAGGCCGCATGCCCCAGAAAGGGGGATGGCCGACGGCAAGGCGCACCTCACACCCTCACACGCTCACACTCACACAACTTAGCCCTTTTGTGCTAAAGGGTCCGGCCGGTAGCCCCTCAACTTACACTCTGGGTCCCGAATGTACCGAGGAACCGTCGTCAGCAGCAGGGCCCGACAGTTTTCACTGGTTTACCTCCG
>SDVV010005779.1:0-18940 GCA_016164225.1 Gammarus roeselii | reverse complement strand
GAGCACCATTGACAGTATATCGGTCTGAATGGTACTGTCGTGTGAAACATAATTGACAGTATATAGGTCCCAATGGTACTGTCGTGTGGAGCACCATTGACAGTATATCGGTCTCGATCGTACTGTAATGTAAAGCCCCATTGGCAGTATATCGGTCTCAATGGTACTGTCGTGTATAGCACCATTGACGGAATATCGGAATCAATAGTACTGTCGTATGAACCCCAATTGTCAGTATATCGGTCTCAATGGTACTGTCGTGTAGAGCACCATTGGCAGTATATCAGTATCAATTGTGCTTTCGTGTGGAGCACCATTGACAGTATATCGGTCGCAATTGTACAGTCGTGTGGAGCACCATTGACACTATATCATTCTAAATGGTACTGTCGTGTGAAGCACCATTGACAGTATATCGATCTCAATGGTACTGTCGTGTGAGCACCATTGACAGTATATCGGTCTGAATAGTACTGTTGTGTGGAGCACAATCGACAGTATACTGGTCTCAATTATACTGTCGTGTGGATTACCATTGACATTATATCGATCTTAATGGTAATGTCATGTTGAACACCATCAAGTGTATATCGGTCTCAATGGTACTGTCGTGTGAAGAACCATTGACTATATATCGGTGACAATACCACTGCCGCGTAGAACACCATTAACAGCGTATCGGTCTCATTGGTACTGTCGTGTGGAGCACCATTGACAGTATATCGGTCTGAATGGTACGGTTGTTTGGAACACCATTGGCAGTAATCGATCTCGACGGTACTGTCGTGTAGAGCCCAATTGATAGTATATCGGTCTCAATGGCACTGTCGCGTGGAGCATCATTGACAAGATATCAGTCTGAATGGTGCTGCCGTGTGGAGCACCATTGACAGTATATAGGTTCCAATTGTACTGTCGTGTGGAGCACCATTGACAGTATATCGGTCTCGATGGTACTGTCGTGTAAAGTCCTATTTACAGTATATCGGTCTCAATAGTACCTTCGTGAATAGCACCGTTGACGGAATATCGGAATCAATGGTACTGTCGTATGAAGCACCATTGACAGTATATCGGTCTCAATGGTACTGTCGTGTGAGCACCAATGACAATATATCGCTTTCAAATGTACTGTCGTGTGGAGCACAATCGACAGTATATTGGTCTAAATAATACTTTCGTGTGGATTACCATTGACATTATATCGATCTCAATAGTACTGCCGTGTTGAGCACCATTGAGAGTATATCGGTCTCAATGATACTGTTGTGTAGAGCACCATTGACAGCATATCGGTTTCAATGGTACTGTCGTGTGGAGCACCATTGACAATAGATTGGTCTCAATGGTACTGTCGTGTGGAGCACCATTGACTGTATATCGGTCTCAATGGTTCTTCCGTGTGAAGCACCATTGACAGTATATCGGTCCCAATGGTACTGTCGTGGGGAGCCCCATTGACAGTATAACGGTCTCAATAATACTGTCGTGTGTAGCACCATTGACAGTATATCGGTCTCAATGGTACAGTCGTGTGGAGCACCATTAACATTATATCGGTCACAACGGTACTGTCGTGTGGAGCACCATTGCCAGTAGATCGGTCTCAATGGTACTGTCGTGTGGAGCACCATTGCCTGTATATCGGTCTCAATGGTACTGTTACGTGGAGCACCATTTTCTGTATATCGGTCCCAATGGCACTGTTGTGTAGAGCGCCATTGACAGTATATCGTTCCCAATGTTACTGTCGTGTGGAGCACAATTGACAGTATATCGGTTTCAATGATACTGTCGTGTGAAGCACCATTGGCAATATATCGGTCTCAATGATACTGTCGTGTGGAGCTCCATTGGCAGTAGATCGGTCTCAATGGTCCATGTCGTGTGAAGAACCATCACAATATACCGGTCTCAATAGCACTGTCGTGTGGAGCACCATTGACAGTATATAAGTCTCAATGGTTAAGTCGTGTCGAGCACCATTGACAGTATTTCTGTCTCAATAGTCCTGTCGTGTGGAGAACCATCCCAGTAAACCGGTTTCAATAGCACTGTCGTGTAGAGCCCCATTTAAAGTATATCGGTCTCAATGGTACTGTCGTATGGAGCACCATTGGCGGAATATCGGAATCAATGGTACTGTCGCATGAAGAACCATTGACAGTATATCGGTCTCAATGGTACTGTCGTGTGGAGCACCATTGCCAGAAAATCGGTCTCAATGGTACTGTTGTGTGGAGCACCATTGCCAGTATATCGGTCTCAATGATAATGTCGTGTGAAGCAATATTGACAGTAAATTGGTCATAAAGGTACTGTCGTGTAGAGCACCATTGACAGTATATCGGTCTCAATGGCACTGTTGTGTAGAGCACCATTGACAGTATATCGTTCCCAATGTTACTGTCGTGTGGAGCACAATTGACAGTATATCGGTTTCAATGATACTGTCGTGTGAAGCACCATTGACAATATATCGGTCTCAATGATACTGGCGTGAGAAGCACCATTGGCAGTAGATCGGTCTCAATGGTACTGTCGTGTGGAGTACCATTGACAGTATATCGGTTCCAAGGCTAATATCGTGCGGAGCACCATAGGCAGTATATCGGTCCCAATGCTACTGTCGTGTGGAGCCCCATGGCCTGTATATCGGTTTCAATGGTACTGTCACAGGGAGCACCATTCTCTGTAAATCGGTCTCAATGCTACTGTCGTGTGGGGCGCCATTGACAGTATATCGGTCTCAATGGTACTGTCATGTGGAGCACCATTGACAGTATATCGGTATTGATGGTACTGTCGTGTGGAGCACCATTGATCATATACCGGTTCCAATGGTATTGTCGTGTAGAGCACCATTGACAGTATATCGGTCTCAATGGCACTGTTGTGTAGAGCACCATTGACAGTATATCGTTCCCAATGTTACTGTCGTGTGGAGCACAATTGACAGTATATCGGTTTCAATGATACTGTCGTGTGAAGCACCATTGACAGTATATCGGTCTCAATGATACTGTTGTGTGGAGCACCATCGACATCATATATGACTCTCATTTGTATTATTCCCGTTTTCACTCCGTTTTCGAATCATCGACAAAATTGTCACGTCCCGCATCTAATTATAGTATTGCATTCATATCTGCTGTCTACAAGAAATCGCAGAAAATAGAACTCGGGCTAACGGTCCATTTTCCCAAAGGTAAATTCTATAACAGTCCGAGATGGTTCAGGCTAAGCTAGAATGTTGCATCTGCCACACCTCGTACGCCCCCGAACTAATGGATTGCCAAAGTTCTTCTTTCTCTGCCAGGACTTTGCGTAGCAGTCCCTCAAATGGGGAATGCAAGACATTGCGCTGTAAAATTTGTAAAGCGGCTGAGGAAACCAAACAACTGAAAGCACAAATCAGTCACGCCTTCGGTGGCTTATCCAAAACAGAGACAGTGTTATCCAACGGCTTATCCAAAACAGAGTCAGTCAACACGGAAATCCGATTGATAGCTGTTGAATTATAATTGGAAAACGTGCTTAAACATTTTCAAGAATTCAAAGACCTGATAAGCAGCGAATTAGGAGCTGTCAAAGGAACTGTCGAGGCCACCCAAAATCAAGTGAAAGAACTCCAAGTGCAGTAAACTCAGTCAAAGATAGCGAGGCACTGTACTCAACTGTAGTTAGTAGGAGGCAGCCACGCTGTGACAATGCAACACACGTCGGACCACAATCTCACCACTTCCGACCCAATACACGTAACCGATTCGATGTATTGCCCGATGAAATGGACTCTCCGTATAAGGAGGAAATTATTGTGATTGGTGATTACAATGTCACTTCCCTCAAATCAAATCAGCGAAAAGGAAGAATTCAACTGAAAATACTCGGCAAAGCCGATTTGAAACTTGACGAGGTTGCAGGCATAATCGCAAAGAAAAGGATACATTCATCTAAGCGAATTATAATACAAGTCAGAGCTAAAGACATGACGCAGACGGAATCGACATGGAAAAGGTATGAAGTCACGCTGAACAACATCAAACCTTCACACGCGAACCTCCATGTCACTGGCATCCTGCCTCATCCAAACCAAAGAAGATATAAATTAAGCAAGATGATTTCACTTAACAATCGCCTAGCAACTTTCTGCAAAGCCCAGTAAATCTCTTTTTCGGATCATTGGGATACGATGATCGACCCAAAGTACTATAACTTTAATAGAATCACCAAAAATTCTCGCATTAACACGTATGGACTTGATACTATCGAAAACATCCTTATAAACATCGGCGCTGGACTTGTCAACGAAAATAAGTCAAAAAACGTAAACGATATCATACCAACAACTCCGCCAGCAGTGCCCGACGAAACGATGCAGCGACCTCCGCCCGTTCCAATCCAAGATACACAACAAAATGTTGTTTTTAGGTGTTTTAGTTGTTGAATGTGTTTTAGTTGTTTTAGGTGTTCTAGTTATTGTATGGGTATTAGTTTTTTTAAGAGTTTTCGTTTTTCTAGGTGTATTTGTTGTTCTAATTGTTTTTGTTGTTATAGGTTTTTATGTTGTTTTATGTGTTTTTGTTGTTATAGATGTTAAGGTGTCATATGTGTTTTAGGTGTTTCAGGTGTTTTAGGTGTTTTAGGTGTTCTAGGTGTTAAATTGTTTTAGGTGTTAAGTTGTTTTAGGTGTTATAGTTGTTTCGTTGTTTTAGGTGTTGTAGGGGTTATAGTTGTTTTAGTTGTTTTAGTTGTTATAGTTGTTTTAGTTGTTATAGTTGTTTTAGTTGTTTTAGTTGTTTTAGTTGTTCTGGTTGTTATAGTTGTTATAGTTGCTTAGGTGGTTTAGTTGTTTAGATGTTCTAGGTATTGTATGTGTTTAGGTGTTTTATGTGTTTTAGTTGTTTTAGGTGTTTAGTTGTTTTAGGTGTTATTGGTGTCTTAGGTGTTTTAGGTGTTTTAGGTGTTTTAGGTGTTTTAGGTGTTTTAGTTGTTTTAGGTGTTTAGTTGTTTAGGTGTTATGGTTATTTTAGGTGTTCTAGTTGTTTTAGGTGTTATAGTTGTTTTAAGTATTTTAGTTGTTTTGGGTGTTCTAGTTGTTTCAGGTGGTTTAGTTGTTGTATGTGTTTTAGTTGTTTTAGGTGTTTAGTTGTTATATGGGTTTTAGTTGTTTTATGTGTTTTTGTTGTTCAAGGTGTTTTTGTTGTTTTATGTAATATTGTTGTTACAGGTTTTTATGTTGTTTCATGTGTTTTTGTTGTTTTAGGTGTTTATGTGTTATATGTGTTCTAGGTATTTCAGGTGTTTTATGTGTTTTATGTGTTTAGGTGTTTTAGGTGTTTGTGTGTTATAGGTGTTTTAGGTGTTATAGGTGTTTTAGGTGTTTTAGGTTTTCTAGGTGTTTTAGTTGTTTATGGTGTTTTAGTTGTTTAGGTGTTGTAGTTGTTTTAGGTGTTGTAGTTGTTTTATGTGTTTAAGTTGTTATAGGTGTTTAGTTGTTGTAGGTGTTGTAGTTGTTTTAGGTGTTTTAGTTGTTTAGGTGTTATAGTTGTTTTAAGTGTTCGAGTTGTTTTGGTTGTTATAGGTGTACTAGTTGTTTAGTTGTTTTCTAGTTGTTTTAGTTGTTCTAGTTGTTTTAGTTGTTCTAGCTGATTTAGTTGTTATAGGTGTTTTAGTTGTTGTAGGTGTTTTAGTGGTTTTAGGTGTTTTAGTTGTTCAATGTGTTCTAGGTGTCTTGGGTGTTATAGTTTTTTTAGGGGTTTAGTTGTTTTAGGTGTTTTAGTTGTTTTAGTTGTTTTAGTTGTTTTAGTTGTTCTAGTTGTTATAGTTATTGTAGTTGTTTTATATGTTTTAGGTGTTGTGTTTGTTTTAGGTGTTCTAGTTGTTTTAGGTGTTATAGTTGTTTTAGGTGTTGTAGTTGTTTTAGTTGTTTTATGTGTTTTAGTTGAATAAGGTGTTAAGGTGTTTTAGTTGTTTTAGGTGTTAAGTTGTTATAGGTGTTTCAGTTGTTTTAGTTGTTTTAGTTGTTTTAGTTGTTCTAGTTGTTCTAGTTGTTTTATTAATTTTAGTTTTTTAGTTGTTCTGTGTGTTTTAGTTGTTCTAGGTGTTATAGTTGTTTTAGGTGTTTTAGTTGTTTTAGGTGTTTTAGTTGTTTTAGTTGTTTTAGTTGTCGTAGTTGTTTATTTGTTTTAGTTGTTTTAGTTGTTGTAGGTGTTTTAGTGGTTGTAGGTGTTATAGTTGTTCCATGTATTTAGTTCTTATATATGTTTTTATGTTGTTTATGTGTTTTTGTTGTTCAAGGTGTTTAGGTGTTATTGGTGTTATAGGTGTTTTAGGTGTTTTAGGTGTTTGAGGTGTTCTATGTGTTTTAGTTGGTTTAGGTGTTCTAGTTGTTGTGGGTGTTCTAGTTGTTCTAGGTGTTATAGTTGTTTTGGTTGTTTTAGGTGTTGTAGATGTTTTAGGTGTTTTGATTGTTTTATTGTTTAGTTGTTTTAGTTGTTTAGTTGTTTTAGTTGTTAAGTTGTTTTAGTTGTTTTAGTTGTTTTAGTTGTTATAGTTGTTTTAGTTGTTTTAGTTGTTTCAAATGTTTTAGTTGTTATAGTTGTTTTAGTTGTTTCAGTTGTTTTAGTTGTCATAGTTGTTTAGTTGTTTTAGTTGTTTTAGTTGTTATAGTTGTTGTAGTGGTTTTAGGTGTATTAGTTGTTATAGGTGTTTTAGTTGTTTAGTTGTTTTAGTTGTTTTATGTGTTCTGGTTGTTTTATGTGTTCTAGTTATTGTAGGTGTTTTCGTTGTTTTATGAGTGTTAGTTGATTTAGGTGTTTTAGATGTTCTAGTTGTTGTAGTTGTTTTAGTTGTTTTAGTTGTTGAAGTTGTTATTTTTAATTTAGTTGTTTTAGTTGTTATAGTTGTTTTAGTTGTTCTAGTTGTTATAGTTATTGTAGTTGTTTTAGTTGTTTTAGGTGTTGTAGTTGTTTTAGGTGTTCTAGTTGTTATAGGTGTTATAGTTGTTTTAGGTGTTTAAGTTGTTTTATTTGTTTTAGGTGGTTTAGTTGTATAAGTTATTTTTAGGTGTTTTAATGTGTTCTAGTTGTTTTAGTTGTTGTAGGTGTTTTAGTGGTTTTAAGTGTTAAAGGTGTTCAAGGTGTTTTAGTTGTTTTAGGTGTTTTAGTTATTCAGGTGTTTTAGTAGTTTTAGGTGTTTAGTTGTTTTAGGTGTTATAGTCGTTATAGGTGTTATAGTTGTTTGAGGTGTTTTAGTTGTTAGAGGTGTTTTAGTTATTTAGGTGTTTAGTTGTTGAGTTGTTATAGTTGTTCTAGTTGTTATATTTATTGTAGTTGTTTTAGTTCTTTAGGTGTTGTAGTTGTTTTAGGTGTCCTAGTTGTATTAGGTGTTATAGTTGTTTTAGTTGTTTTAGGTGTTTTAGTTGTTTAAGGTGTTCTTGATGTTTTAGGTGTTTTAGTTGTTTAGGTGTTAAGTTGTTTTAGGTATTTTAGTTGTTTCAGTTGCTTTAGTTGTTTTAGTTGTTCTAGTTGTTCTAGTTGTTCTAGTTGTTTTAGTAATTTTAGTTGTTGTAGTTGTTGTAGGTGTTTTAGTTGTTTTAGGTGTTGTAGTTGTTATAGGTGTTTTTTGTTTTTTGAGGTGTTCAGGTAATATAGGTGTTTTAGGTGTTTTAGGTATTTTAGGTGTTATAGGTGTTTAGGTGTCCTAGGTGTTTTAGGTGTTATAGGTGTTTAGGTGTTATAGGTGTTATAGGTGTTTTAGTTGTTTTAGGTGTTTTAGTTGTTTAGGTGTTTCAGTAGTTTTAGGTGTTTTGATTGTTTTAGGTGTTTTAGTTGTTATAGGTGTTACAGTTGGTTAGGTGTTTTAGGTGTTATAGGTGTTTTAGTTGATTAGGTGTTTTAGTTGTTTCAAGTGTTCAAGTTGTTTTAGTTGTTTTAGCTGTTTTAGTTGTTTTAGTTGTTATAGTTGTTATGGTTGTTCTAGTTGTTTTAACTGTTATAGTTGTTTTAGGTGTTTAAGTTGTTGTAGGTGTTATAGTGGTTTTAGGTGTTTTAGTTGTTTAAGGTGTTATTGGTTTTATAGGTGTTTTAGTTGTTTTAGGTGTTATAGTTGTTTTATGTGTCTTAGTTGCTTTAGTTTTTTTATGTGTTCTAGTTGTTCAAGGTGTGTTTCTGGTGTTTTAGTTGTTTAGGTGTTTAGTTGTTAAGGTGTTTCAGTTGTTTTAGTTGTTTTAGTTGTTATAGTTGTTTTAGTTGTTCTAATCGTTTTAGTTGTTTTAGATGTTTTAGTTGTTTTAGTTGTTAAAGTTGTTTTAGTTATTTCAGTTGTTTTAGTTGTTGTAGTTGTTCTAGGTGTTCTAGTTGTTTCAGGTGTTTCAGTTGTTTTTTAGTTGTTTTAGTTGTTTTAGTTGTTTTAATTGTTTTAGGTGTTTTGGTTGTTTTATGTGTTGTAATTGTTCAGTTGATATAGTTGTTTCAGTAGGTGTAGGTGTTTTAATTGTTTTAGTTGCTATAGTTGTTTAGGTTGTTTCAGTTGATTTAGTTGTTTTAGTTGTTTCAGTTGTTTTTGTTGTTTTAGTTGTTTAAGTTCTTATGGTTGTTGAAGTTGTTTTAGTTGTTTTAGTTGTTGTAGTTGTTGTAGGTGTTTTAGTTATTCTAGGTGTTTAAGTTGTTGTAGGTGTTTTAGTTGTTAAAGGTGTTTAGTTGTTAAAGATGTTTTAGTTGTTCTAGTTGTTTTAGTTGTTCTAGTTGTCTTGGTTGTTATAGTTGTTTTTGTTGTTTAGTTGTTATAGTTGTTTCAGTAGGTGTAGGTGTTTCAATTGTTTTAGTTGCTATAGTTGTTTAGGTTGTTTCAGTTGATTTAGTTGTTTTAGTTGTTTTAGTTCTTATTGTTGCTGAAGTTGTTTTAGTTGTTCAGTTGTTCTAGTTGTTGAAGGGGTTTTAGTTGTTATAGGTATTATAGTTGTTTCATGTGTTTTAGTTGTTATATGTGTTTATAGTTGTTTTATGTGTTATAGTTGGTCTAGATGTTTTAGTTGTTTTAGGTGTTCTAGTTGTTTTAAGTGTTCTAAATGTTTTAGTTGTTCTAGGTGTTGTAGTTGTTTCAGTTGTTTTAGTTGTTTTAGTTGTTAAGTTGCTTAGTTGTTCTAGTTGTTCTAGTTGTTTTAGGTGTTATAGTTGTTGAAGAGGTTTTAGTTGTGTTAGGTGTTTTAGTTGTTCTAGGTGTTGTAGTTGTTGTATGTGTTTTAGTTGTTCTAGTTGTTTTAGTTGTTTTAGTTGTTCTAGTTGCTGTAGTTGTTTCAGGTGTTTTCGTTGCTCTAGGTGTTTTAGTTGTTTAGTTGTTTTAGTTATTTTAGGTGTTCTAGTTGTTGTATGTGTTTCAGTTGTTTTAGGTGTTCTAGTTATTTTAGGTGTTATAGTTGTTTTAGTTGTTTTAGTTGTTATAGTTGTTTTAGTTGTTTTTAGTTGTTTTAGTTGTTTATAGATGTTATAGGTGTTATAGGTTATTTTTAGGTGTTATAGGTGTTTTACGTGTTTAGGTGTTTTAGTTGTTGTATCTGTTTTATTTGTTCTTGGTGTTCTAGTTATTGTAGGTGTTTTCGTTGTATTATGAGGATTAGCTGATTTAGGTGTTATACATAGTTGTTCTTGTTGTTGTAGTTGTTTCAGTTGTTTTAGTTGTAATAGTTGTTATAGTTGTTTCAGTTGTTTTAGTTGTTATAGTTGTTATAGTTGTTTAGTTGTTGTATTTGTTTTAGTTGATTTAGTTGTTTTAGTTGTTTTAGTTGCTTCAGTTGTTTATGCGTTTTAGTTGTTTAGTTGTTATAGTGGTTTTGTTGTTGTAGTTGATTTAGTTGTTTTAGTTGTTTAGTTGTTCTAGTTGTTTAGGTGTTATTTGTTGATATAGTTGTTTTAGTTGTTTTCGTTGTTGTAGTTGTTATAGGTGTTATAGTTGTTTTAGGTGTTATAGTGTTATAGGTGTTATAGTTGTTATAGGTGTTTTTAGGTGTTTCTAGGTGTTATAGGTGTATAAGTTTTTAGGTGTTATAGTTGTTGTAGGTGTTTTAGTTGTTTTAGATGTTTTAGTTGTTCTATGTGTTTTAGGTGTTTGTGTGTTCGTGTGTTTTAGTTGTTTAAGGTGTTCTATTTGTTTTATGTGTTTTTGTTGTTCAATGTATTTTTGTTGTTTTAAGTGTTGCGTTGTTATAGGTGTTTTTGTTGTTCTAGGTTTTTATGTTTTTTTATGTGTTTTTGTTGTTGAAAGTGTTTAGGTGTTTTAGGTGTTTTAGGTGTTATAGGTGTTTTAGGTGTTATAGGTGCTATAGGTGTTTTAGTTGTTTAGTTGTTTTAGTTGTTTAGTTGTTTTAGTTGTTTAGTTGTTGTAGTTGTTCAAGGTGTTTCAGATGTTTAGGTGTTTTAGGTGTTCAAGTTGTTTTAGGTGTTATAGGTGTTCTAGATGATTTAGGTGATATAGTTGTTTAGGTGTTCTAGGCGTTGTAGGTGTTTTAAATGGTTTAGGTGTTCTAGTTGTTTAGGTGTTTTATGTGTTTTAGTTGTTTTGGTTGTTGTATTGTTTAGTCGTTATAGTTGTTCTAGTTGGTTCAGTTATTTTAGTTGTTATAGTTTTTCTAGGTGTTTAAGTTCTTCTAGGTGTTCTAGGCGTTTTAGTTGTTTAAGGTGTTTTAGTTGTTATAGTTGTTTTAGTTGTTTTAGTTGTTTTAGTTGTTCTAGTTGTTTTAGTTGTTTTAGTTGTTCTAGTTGTTATAGTGGTTTTAATTGTTTTAGCTGTTTCAGATGTTATAGTTGGTTTGGTTGTTTAGTTGTTTTAGTTGTTTTAGGTGTTTTAGTTGTTTAGGTGTTTTAGTTGTTTCATGTGTTTCAGTTGTTCTAGGTGTTTTAGTTGTTTATTAGTTGTTTTATGTGTTATAGTTGTTATAGTTGTTATAGGTGTTCTAGGTGTTTTAGTTGTTTTAGTTGTTTTAGTTGTTATAGTTGTTATAGTTGTTTTAGTTGTTTCAGTTGTTCTAGTTGTTTCAGTTGTTATTGTTATTTAGGTGTTCTAGTTGTTTTAGATGTTTTAGTTGTTGTATGTGTTTGAGGTGTTCTATGTATTTTAGTTGTTCAAGGTGTTTTAGTTGTTCTAGGTGTTTTAGGTGTCATAGGTTTTTAGGTGTTTTAGGTGTAATAGGTGTTCTAGGTGTTTTATGTGTTCTAAGTGTTATAGTTGTTTAGTTGTTTTATTTGTTTTATGTGTTTTAGTTGTTTTATGTGTTTTAGATGTTGTAGGTGTTCTAGTTGTTGTATGTGTTTTAGTTGTTCTAGGTTTTTTAGTTATTTTAGGTGTTATAGTTGTTAGTTGTTTTAGTTGTTATAGTTGTTTTAGTTGTTTTTTAGCTGTTTTAGTTGTTTCTAGATGTTATAGGTGTTATAGGTGTTATAGGTGGTTTAGGTAATCTAGGTGTTCTAGGTGTTTTTGTTGTTTTATGTGTTTAGTTATTTTAGGTGTTCTACTTGTTGTAGGTGGTTCCGTTCTATTATAAGGATTAGTTGATTTAGGTGTCTTAGTTGTTCCAGTTGTTGTAGTTGTTTTAGTTTTTATAGTTGTTTTAGTTGTTTTAGTTGTTATAGTTGTTTAAGTTGTTTTAGTTGTTATAGTCGTTTTAGTTGTTTAGTTGTTCTAGTTGTTTTAGTTGTTTAGTTGTTTTAGTTGTTTAGTTGTTTTAGTTGTTTCAGTTGTTTATGTGTTTCAGTTGTTTAGTTGTTATAGTTGTTATAGTTGTTTTAGTTGTTCTAGTTGATTTAGTTGTTTAGTTGTTTAGTTGTTTTAGTTGTTAAGGTGTTTTTTGTTGATCTAGTTGTTTTAGTTGTTTTAGTTGTTAGAGTTGTTATAGGTGTTATCGTTGTTTTAGGTGTTATAGTTGTTTTAGGTGTTATAGTTGTTATAGGTGTTATAGGTGTTTCGAGGTGTTTTAGGTGTTTTAGTTTTTTAGGTGTTATAGTTGTTATAGGTGTTTAGTTGTTTTAGATGTTTTAGTTGTTTTATGTGTTTAAGTTGTTAGGGGTGTTTTTGTTGTTTTAGGTATTTCGTTCTTAAAGGTGTTTTTGTTGTTGTAGGTTTTTATGTTGTTTTATGTGTTTTCGTTGTTGAAGATGTTTAGGTGTTCAAGGTGTACTAGGTGTTTTAGGTGTTATAGGTGCTATAGGTGTTTTAGTTGTTTAGTTGTTTTAGTTGTTTTAGTTGTTTAGTTGTTTTGGTTGTTTTAGTTGTTTAGTTGTTTTAGTTGTTTCAGTTGTTGTAGTTATTCAAGGTGTTTTAGTTGTTTAGGTGTTTTAGGTGTTCAAGTTGTTTTAGGTGTTATAGGTGTTCTAGTTGTTGTAGGTGATTTAGTTGTTAGGTGTTTTAGGTGTTATAGTTGTTTTAAGTTGTTTTAGGTGTTTCTAGGGGTTTTAGTTGTTTTAGTTGTTTAGTTTTTTTAGTTGTTATAGTTGTTTTAGTTGTTATAGTTGTTTTAATTGTTATAGTTGTTTTAGTTGTTCTGGTTGTTATAGTTGTTATAGTTGTTCAGGTGTTTAGTTGTTTAGGTGTTATAGTTATTTTAGATGTTTTAGTTGTTATAGGTGTTCTAGTTGTTATATGTGTTTTAGTTGTTTTAGGTGTTCTAGTTGTTTCATGTGGTTTAGTTGTTGTATGTGTTGTAGTTGATTTAGGTTTTTAGTTGTTATATGGGTTTTAGTTGTTAATGTGTTTATGTTGTTCTAGGTGTTTTTTTTTTGTTATAGGTGTTATTGTTGTTGTAGGTTTTTATGTTGTTTTATGGGTTTTTGTTGTTGTATGTGTTTAGGTGTTATATGTGTTCTAAGTGTTATAGGTGTTTTATGTGTTATAGATGTTTTAGGTGTTAGGTGTTATAGGTGTTTTTAGGTGTTGTAGGTGTTTTAGGTGTTGTAGGTTTTCTAGGTGTTTTAGTTGTTTAAGGTGTTTTAGTTGTTTAGGTGTTGTAGTTGTTTTTGGTGTTGTAGTTGTTTTAGGTGTTTAAGTTGATATAGGTGTTATAGTTGTTTTAGGTGTTGTAGTTATTTTAGGTGTTGTAGTTGTTTAGGTATTTTGGTTGTTGTAAGTGTTCTAGTTGTTTTAGTTGTTTGAGGTGTTCTAGTTGTTCAGTTATTTTATAGTTGTTTTAGTTGATTAAATTGGTTTAGTTGTTCTAGTTGTTTAAGTTGTTTTAGGTGTTTTAGTTGTTGTACGTGTTTTAGCGGCTTTAGGTGTTATAGTTGTTCAATGTGTTTTAGGTGTTTCAGGTGTTATAGTTGTTCTAGGTGTTTTAGTTGTTTAGGTGTTATAGTTGTTTTAGTTGTTTTAGTTGTTTTAGTTGTTCTAGTTGTTATAGTTATTGTAGTTGTTTAGTTGTTTTAGGTGTTGTAGTTGTTTTAGGTGTTCTAGTTTTTTTAGTTGTTATAGTTGTTTTATGTGTTGTAGCTGTTTTAGTTGTTTTAGGTGTTGTAATTGTTTAAGGTGTTATATGTGTTTTAGGTGTTTTAGTTCATATAGGTGTTAGGTTGTTTTAGGTGTTTCAGTTGTTTTAGTTGCTTTAGTTGTTTTAGTTATTCCAGTTGTTCTAGTTGTTTTATTAATTTTAGGTGTTATAGTTGTTTTGGGTGTTTTAGTTGTTGTAGGTGTTTAAGTTGTTCTAGGTGTTTGAGTTGTTATAGTTGTTTTTGTTGTTTTAGTTGTTTAGTTGTTTTAGTTGTTCTAGTTGTTGTAGTTGTTTAGTTGTTTTAGTTGTTGTATTTGTTGTAGGTGTTTTAGTTGTTTGAGATGTTATAGGTTTTTTAGGTGTTTAGGTGTTATAGGTGTTTAGGTGTTGTAGGTGTTATAGGTGTTATAGGTGTTTTAGGTGTTTTATGTGTTATTGGTGTTAAAGGTGTTATAGGTGTTTAGTTGTTTTAGGTGTTTAAGTTGTTAGGTGTTATAGAAGTTTTAGGGGTTTTAGTTGTTTTAGGTGTTTTAGTTGTTCTAGGTTTTATTGTTGTTTAGGTGTTTTAGTTGTTATAGGTGTTTTAGTGGTTTAGGGGTTTTAGTTGTTTCAAGTGTTCAAGTTGTTTTAGTTGTTTTAGGTGTTTTAGTTGTTATAGTTGTTCTAGTTGTTCTAGTTGTTCTAGTTGTTTTATTTGTTATAGTTGTTTTAGGTGTTGCAGTTGTTGTAGGTGTTATAGTGGTTTTAGGTGTTTAGTTGTTTAAGGTGTTATAGGTGTATAGATGTTTCAGTTGTCTTAGGTGTTATAGTTGTTGTAGGTGTTTTAGTTGTCTTAGTTTTTTCATGTGTTCTAGTGGTTTAAGGTGTTTGAAGTGTTGTAGTTGTTTAGGTGTTTAGTTGTTTAGGTGTTTCAGTTTTTTTAGTTGTTCTAGTTGTTTTTGTTGTTATAGTTGTTATAGTTGTTTAGTTATTTTAGTTGTTCTAGTTGTTTAAGGTGTTGTAGTTGTTTTATGTGTTGTAGTTGTTTCAGGGGTTATAGTTGGTTTAGTTGTTTTAGTTGTTTTAGTTGTTTTAGTTGTTGTAGTTGTTTTAGGTGTTGTAGTTGTTGTAGGGGTTGTAGTTGATTTAATTGTTATAGTTGTTTTAGTTGTTATAGGTGTTTTGGTTGTTGTAGGTGTTTAGTTGTTTAGGTGTTATTGTTGTTTTATGTGTTTTAGTTGTTTAGTTTTATTATGTGTTCGAGTTGTTTAAGGTATTTAAGGTGTTTTAGTTGTTTTTAGGTGTTTAGTTGTTTAGGTGTTTCAGTTATTAATGGTGTTATAGTTGTTTTAGGTGTTTAAGTTGTTTTATTTGTTTTAGGTGTTATAATTCTTATATTTTTTTTAGTTGTTGTAGTTGTTTTAGTTGTTTACGTTATTTTAGTTGTTATAGTTGTTCAAGTAGTTATAGTTGTTTTAGTTGTTTTGGTTGTTTTAGGTGTTATAGTTGTTTTAGGTGTTTTAGTTGTTCAAGTTGTTTTAGTTGTTCTAGTTGTTTTAGTTGTTTAGATGTTTTAGTTGTTTTAGTTGTTATAGTTATTGTAGTTGTTTTAGTTGTTATAGTTGTTTTAGTTGTTATAGTTGTCTTAGTTGTTTCAGTTGTTTTAGTTGTCATAGTTGTTTTAGTTGTTTTAGTTGCTTTAGTTGTTTTATTTGTTCTAGTTGTTGTAGTTGTGTTAGGTGTTTTAGTTGTTATAGGTGTTTTAGTTGTTTAGTTGTTTTAGTTGTTTTAGGTGTTATAGTTATTTCAGGTGTTTTAGTTGTTCTAGTTGTTTCTAGTTGTTTACTTTTTTAGTTGTTGCTAGTTGTTTTAGTTTTTTAGATGTTTTAGGTGTTACAGGTGTTTTAGAAGTTTTAGGTGTTCTAGGTGTTGTAGTTGTTTTAGGTGTTTTAGTTCTTTAGGTGTTCTAGTTGTTGTAGGTGTTTTCGTTGTTTTATGAGTTTTAGTTGATTTAGGTGTTTTAGTTGTTCTAGTTGTTGTAGTTGTTTTAGTTGTTCAGTTGTTTTAGTTATTATAGTTAATTTAGTTGTTTAGTTGTTATAGTTGTTTCAGTTGTTCTAGTTGTTATAGGTGTTATATTTGTTTTAGGTGATATAGTTGTTGTAATTGTTTTAGGTGGCTTAGTTGTTTAAGGTGTTTTAGGTGTTTTAGGTGTTCTAGTTGTTTTAGTTGTTGAAGGTGTTTCAGTGGTTTTAGGTGTTATAGGTGTTATAGGTGTTTTAGTTGTTTAAGGTGTTTTAGTTGTTTCGTTGTTTTTTGTTGTTGTAATTGTTTAGTTGTTTTAGTTGTTCTAGTTGTTGTATGTGTTGTAGTGGTTATAGGTGTTATAGTTGTTGCAGGTGTTTTAGTTGTTATAGGTGTTTTATGTTGTTATATGTGTTTTTTGTTGGTTAAGGTGTTCAGGTGTTATAGGTGTTCTAGGTGTTTTAGATGTTTTAGGTGTTTTAGGTGTTATATGTGTTTATGTGTTATAGGTGTTTTTGGTGTTATAGGTGTTTTAGGTATTATAGATGTTCTAGGTGTTGTAGTTTTTCAGGTGTTTTAGTTGTTTAGGTGTTTTAGTAGTTTCAAGTGTTTTAGTTGTTGTAGGTGTTCTAGTTGTTATAGGTGTTATAGTTGTTTTAGGTAATTTAGTTGTTATAGGTGTTATAGTTGTTTTAGGTGTTTTAGTTGTTGTAGTTGTTATAGTTGTTATAGTTGTTATAGTTGTTTTAGTTGTTATAGTGGTTTTAGGTGTTTAAGTTGTTGTAGGTGTTATTGTGGTTTTAGGCGTTCTAGTTGTTTAAGGTGTTATAGGTGTTTTAGTTGTTTTAGGTGTTATAGTTGTTTTATGTGTTGTAGTTGTTATCGTTTTTTTATGTGTTCTAGTTGTTCAAGGTGTTTAAGGTGTTGTAGTTGTTGAGGTGTTTAGTTGTACAGGTGTTTTAGTTGTCTTAGTTGTTTTAGTTGTTTTAGTTGTTTAAGTTGTTCTAGTTGTTTTAGTTATTTAGTTGTTTTAGTTGTTTTAGTTGTTTTAGTTGTTTAAGATGTGTTGGTTGTTCTGGGTGTTTTAGTTATTTAGGTGATTTAGTTGTTTGAGGTAATTCATTTGCATTAGTTGTTTTATTTGTTTTGTTTGTTTCAGTTGTTTTAGTTGTTTTAGATGTTATAGGTGTAGTAGGTGTTCAGGTGTTTAGGTGTTTTAGGTGTTTAGTTGTTTTATGTGTTTTAGTTGTTTTAGGTGTTTAAGTTGTTGTAGGTGTTTTATTTGTTTTAGGTATTTTAGTTATGTTAGATGTTTTAGTTTTTTTAGTTGTTTTAGTTGTCCTAGTGGTTTTGGTTGTTTTAGTTGTTTAGTTGTTATAGTTGTTTCAGTTGGTGTAGGTGTTATAATTGTTTTAGTTGCTATAGTTGTTTAGGTTGTTTCAGTTGATTTAGTTGTTTTAGTTGTTATAGTTGTTTAGGTGTTTCAGTTATTTTTAGATGTTTTAGTTGATATATATGTTGTAGGTGTTTTATGTGTTTGAGTTGTTCTAGGTGTTTTGGTTGTTTTAGGTGTTGTAGGTGTCCTAGGTGTTTAGGTGTTTTAGGTGTTTATAGGTGTTTTAGGTGTTCTAGGTGTTTTATTTGCTTTAGGTGTTATAGTTGTTTTAAGTGTTTTAGTTGTTCTAGGTGTTCTAGTTGTTCTAGGTGTTTTAGTTGTTCTAGGCGTTCTAGTTGTTTTAGGTGTTTTAGTTGTTGTATGTGTTCTAGTTGTTTTAGAAGTTTTAGTTGTTATATGGGTTTCAGTTGTTTTATGTGTCTATGTTGTTCCAGATGTTTTGTTGTTATAGGTGTATTCTGTTGTTATAGGTTTTTATGTTGTTTTGTGTGTATTTGTTGTTTTATGTGTCCAAGTGTTATATGTGTTATAGGTGTTTTATGTGTTTTAGATGTTTTAGGTGTTTTAGGTTTTTTAGGTGTTCTAGGTGTTTTGGGTGTTATAGGTGTATTAGATGTTTTAGGTGTTCAAGGTGTTATAGTTGTTTTAGGTGTTTTAGTTGTTTAGGTGTTTTAGTAGTTGTAGGTGTTGTAGTTGTTTTAGGTGTTTTAGTTGTTATAGGTGTTTTAGTTGTTTAGGTGTTTTAGTTGTTTTATGTGTTTTAGTTGTTCTAGGCGTTTTAGTTGTTATAAGTGTTCTAGTTGTTTTAGTTGTTATAGGTGTGGTAGTTGTTTTAGTTGTTTTAGTTGTTTTAGTTGTTTTAGTTGTTTTAGTTGTTTTAGTTGTTATAGTTGTTATCGTTGTTTTACTTGTTGTAGTTGTTTTAGGTGTTTTAGTTGCTGTAGGTGTTTTAGTGGTTAAGGTGTTCTAGTTGTTTAAGGTGTTATAGGTGTTGTAGGTGTTTTAGTTGTTTAGGTGTTTTGGTTGTTATAGGTTTTTTAGTTGTTATAGGTGTTTTAGTTGTTTTAGGTGTTTTAGTTGTTTAGTTGTTTTTGTGGTTTTAGTTGTTTTAGTTGTCCTAGTTGTTTTAGTTGTTTTAGTTGTTTAGTTGTTATAGTTGTTCCAGTTAGTGTAGGTGTTTTAATTGTTTTAGTTGCTATAGTTGTTTAAGTTGTTGTAGTTGATTTAGTTGTTTTAGTTGTTTCAGTTGTTTTAGTTGTTCTAGTTGTTATAGTTGTTGAAGTTGTTATAGTTGTTTTAGTTGTTTTAGTTGTTGTAGGTGTTATAGTTGTTCTAGGTATTATAGTTGTTTCAGGTGTTTTAGTTGTTATTGGTTTTTTTAGTTGTTTTATGTGTTATAGTTGTTCTAGGTGTTTCAGTTGTTATAGGTGTTCTAGTTGTTTTAAGTGTTATAGTTGTTCTATAGTTGTTTTAGGTGTTTTAGTTGTTTTAGTTGTTTTAGTTGTTTAGTTGTTCAAGTTGTTTTAGTTGTTTTAGGTGTTATAGTTGTTGAAGAGGTTGTAGTTGTGTTAGGTGTTTTAGTTGTTTTAGGTGTTGTAGTTGTTTTAGGTGTTGTAGTTGTTTTAGTTGTTTTAGTTGTTATAGTTGTTCTAGTTGTTTTAGTTGTTTTAGTTGTTTTAGGTGTTTAGTTGTTTTAGTTGTTATAGTTGTTTTAGTTGTTATAGTTGTCTTAGTTGTTTTAGTTGTTTAGTTGTTATAGTTGTTTCAGTTGTTGTAGGTTTACAAGTGTAGGAAGACAACAACAGGCCTATTGGCCCAAACTAGGCTGCCTTTTGGTAGCAAGAGTGTTAGTTCTGGAGTAGAACGTCTAAGAGGCCTATTGGCCCAAACTAGGTTGCCTTATGGTGGCAAGAGAATTAGTTTTGAAGTAGAACGTCTAAGAGAGCTTCATGTGCCATTTCTAATTTATTTATAACAACAGGAAATGGAACGGTTTAGCTATTTATAGGCGATTTATGTAGAACTTATCGAGCCGCGACTTGAACGTTTCGATTGTATTGCTGTTT